>VUQS01074591.1:27415-54176 GCA_015108495.1 Heterochromis multidens | reverse complement strand
GCAGTTGTGGCTGAAATTTTTGTTGTCCTACCTGACCGTGGCTTGGTTTCAACAGAATCCCTCATTTTCCACTTCTTAATTAGTTTGGACACTGCTGATTAGCATTCTCAATTCCCTGGATATGTTTTTATATCCTTTTCCTGTTTCATAAAGTTCAAATATCTTCTCCCTCAGATCCTTTGATAATTTTTTGCTTTTCCCATTGCTCGGAATCCAACAACGTCAGTGCAGCACTGAATGAAACATGCAGCGATCTGTCTGGAGCCCAGAAACTCACTGGCTTTTTATACACACACACTGATTACAAGCAAACAGATCACAGGTGAGGATGGTTACTTTTGATCAGGGTCATTTGGATAGTTTCTGTTATCATTATGATTTACAAAGGGCAAACACAATTGTTTGATAAATGGCTTCACCCAACCACTAACCATGAGTGAAAGAAAAGTTTTTGTATTATCATTTATGTTCTCTGAAAAATGGCCAAGAAAATCTCAAATTCTGCCAGGGTATGTAAACTTATGAGCACAACTGTATATTGTGACTGAGGACACCCAAAGCAGGAAATTGGCTTCTCTTTATTTCACAGTCTTATGCTGTTATGTGCAAATGCACCTCCATCAAACCAGTCAAAAAACTTTATTATGTAAGTTCCTTAAAGTAGAGAAAAGACTCATCAGACTATCTAACATTTAGATACCAGTGGATGTTTAGTGCAGCATGGTGAAAGTAGCCAAGGTCAAATACTGCTGTAAATGAATCCATCAGAGTTCATTTTTGGGGCTTCTACAAGAATCAGTGATTCTTTTAATGATCATGGAAACTACCAAGGCCACTTTTCCAATTCTCTATATAAGCTTTTACTATATTTTGCTGTGTAGTTATTTAATGAACATTAGTATTGGAACATGTAGAAAGCCTAAACCAATACCACACACAACAGTAATGAGAGTCTACTCTATAAAGATTGCCCTTCAAAATACATGAAAGGAATACAGAAGAGGCAGTACACAATACAAACTCACCAATATAAGCAGGCATTAAAACACAAATCTCAACAAGAACCCTGCGAGGCACGATGCATAACACAATGAAAATAATAACAGTCATCTATCTATGACCAACAGCATGCAAAAGAAGGATTAAGACTGGAGACGTTACATAAGTAACTCAACTGCACCATCTACTGTTTTCACTAGAGGATCCAAACATTTGAATGCAAAGCACAGATTTAGGTTTAAACTGAGCTGAGATTTTGAACATCAAAACTGCAATTTACAAAGACCTTTAAGTGCAAAACTCATTTTAGGGCGCTGTTATAAGAGTTTTATAGTGAAGTGGTGTGTCAATAAGACTGCTGAAATGTCAGAATGTATACAAACTAATGCTCATACCAGAAAGCTTAAAACATAAAGTTCTGGGTAAGATTAAAGAGGGGAAAATAGGTCACATTTTGTTCCTGATGTGCTCAGTTTATTCTAAACAAGTCTGCTCTTGTTGAACCCTGGGAGTGAACTGTGGTGATGATGTCATCCAGAAATAATGCTCTGAACCTGTAGGCCAACACCACATGACAGCAGGCATGATGATAAATGAGCAGATTTCCTGAATCTCAGCATTCAGATTGCTTAAGATAAAAACAAGAGTTCCCGCAGAGTCATTCACTTCATAAATGTCACCTGCTCACATGTCATTATTTTACATCAGGATTTTTCTCACAGAGTTGTAAGAACCATCTGAAGCAGAATTTTTCAAAATCAAACAAAGCAGAGAATAGCAAGAGGAGGTGAACCCTATCAGATGAACATTTGAAGAGGAAAATTAGGAAATATTAGGCCCTGTTTTTTAAAAGTAGCACAAAATATCAGCAAGTTCGAGGCATAAAATGTGTTACAACAAGATGGATAAGATGTAACTCTTCTCTCTGTCAGCAAAACAACAGTTATTTTTTCATAAAGGCAGGTAGTGTAGCACCATGGTCCTGGACCATGTACAGTATTACCTTTGTATGATTGAAATGTGAATGCTTCTCAATAAGATTCTTGGGATGAAAAAAGTGTTTATGTCAGGACCCTTTTTTTTTTTTTGCAATTAACAATTTATTGAAAATTTTAACAAATAACAATAATACAACATGTTTAGTCAAGGTCTAACACATGTAGTAATCAAAAGAAAGAAAATGAAAAAGAAGAGGGGGAAAAAAAGAAGTATATCATCCCAACACTACTTATAAGCTGCAGAACCTGGTAAAAGGCTCTCCAGTAAACATGTATTCATGAAGCTTATCCAATAAACTGTATGTAACAGTCTTATAAGCAGCCAACTGTTTCATTGTTGTTATCCATTCTTTACATGGAGGAGGGTGCTTATTCCTCCAGTGTCTCAGTAATATCTGTTTAGAGAGCCGAAGTAATTCGACTTTTTTCAAAGGAAGAAAAGTCAGTCTTGAAGATCAGTTGTTGAACCTGAGACAGACAGCTTAGCAGAGATTTGAAATCCTTTCTTTCAGACTTTAAAAATAAACTCTTGAATATTATTCCACAAGTCCAAAATACATGCAGAATAGAAGCACCTTGTCCCCCACACTTCCAGCAGAAGTCCATGGGCAGTAGATTCCATCTATCTGCTGTCTGTGTATTATTTTCAGTTGTATAAATTTATTATCCATGTCTTTGTACATTGCATTAATATTATGCAGACAAGACTTCCAGTCATCAGGCAATATAACCACAGCAGAGTCCTCTATCTACTGTCTCTGATAGCTTTGAAGTGACTCTGTTGCCTGATGGTAGTTTTATTTGTAGCTGTTTGATTGGACTCCCTGTGGGGCAGTTAAGAGGACCTCCTAACCATTTAGACAGAGCGCTTCTCATTTGGACATACCTCCACAACTGACTCCATGGTAATTTATGAATATCCACTATTTGACTAGTAAGGATCCTTCTTAATGACAGGACTTAAAATTAGTACCTGTAGCGGTTATCTAAAAAAATAAATAAATAGAGCCCCACTAAAGAAACAATCGTCTGAAGATTGACTGAAAACATCTGACTGACTAAACTCAGCTGATATCAGACAGAATTATCAACTCCTCCAATCCACAAAATCAGTAGGTTGTAAACTTAGATTCAAAGTGGATTTCAGAATTGGATATGGAGGCACATGTTGGCCTGCATAATGCATAATGATAAGCCATATTGAAAATAAACTAGAAAATATGGCATACCTCATATTTATATATAGTACATTTATAGAAATTGATGGATCAATTGGTTTTATTGGTGGAGGCTGCCCTCTTGAGGTGGTCTAACAGACCAGCCATCAAGTTACAGCAAAAACTGTAGTTCTGTACAAATCAACAAGAGGGCGTCAGTGGGTCTGACTATAATCCAGAAAGGCCGAAACTGAAGGACAGATCAGTGACTTCAGTGCAAACAACGCAGTGATGTAACAAAGTAGATGCGCTTTGTAGGTTTCGTATTGATGTAATAAATGTGGAGAGGTAACAGCCACATTCTTCCCTCTATAATTTTTCTCTCAAAATACCTGAACCTGCCTGCTTCCAGCAGTTTCTTTGTCCTCACTGAAAAATCGCAAGTTATTGGCATTGTGTACAGCTTTATTATTGGAGCCTTTTGCCTAAAACTCACTAAGTAATACGCATTAGAAAAAAACATTGATTTTTAGTCATTTGTAATGTTATGGATTGGGAAAGCCTAGAAGCCTTGTCTAACTTTAAAGTGCCAAGACCCCACAGTACTCTTCCTCCCTGCTGCCAAAATAGTTAAGAGTTAAGGGATTTCCTGAAGTAGAGCCAGATGACTGACAGCCAGGACGCTGCACTGTGTGCAAATCACAGACGTGACTGGGCCTCAAGAAATACTTACTCATAAATATTTTGTCGCCAGTAATCAGATGCTTTCAGAGACTTCCATCCCTGTTTTTGTTTCTACAGACACACAGGCCTGAACTGCTGATTGCCTTCTCGTGCCTGATTTGCTATTATTTCTTGTCCATCAATCTAATATAGGCTTTAATAGAGGTCTGAGTTATCCAAATGAATTTTTAACTGATTCATTGAAACACTAAGCATCAAGCAAAGTTACAGAAAAAATGTATTCACTGTAATTTGAGGGCACAGCGCTGACTGATGTGTCGCAGGCCGCTGTTTGTCACGGAGGGGGTTGCGGGAGTTTCTTTGTAACCGGAATTAGCTGTGAAGTGCGACCTTGAGGTGTGAACACGGAATACTACTTGCTTAAAGAATTAAAGTCTCTCATACTTTGCACCTCGTTTGCAAGTGAATATCTTGACAAATAATTCGGGGTTTACGTGTGAAGCGTGGTTGGAAACTGCTGAATCCCTGCAGTTTTGAAATATAAATTCATTTTAAACGTTTCGTAATCATAGAATGAAACTCTAGACATAACTAGCAAAACTTGTTGGCATCATTATTCCATCTTAATATGGACCACTGCTCAATTGCTAGTAGAAAATGACTTCTTGCAACAAATGTAAGAAATGTGCGCAATTACGCATAGACCTTTTGACTTGATGCATTTGTGGACGTGTTGCCTCGGTTTATTGCAGCATGTGCAGCTGATAGGTCCTGGTGTTAATTTATTCAGGGTGTGAAGAACTCATGTTCAGGATAGGCCCACTGTCCTGTGATGACGCGCTACAGGACAGGCGCAAGGGGACAGCTCGCTCTCATTTGGATGCAAATCTACAAGAGTTGAGGAGTTGGCTGATGTCAGGCAGGCCTTAGTGTACCTTTGGTCTCTTGTCAACAGAGCCACAGCATGTGAGGCTGGAGACAGGCTGGAACTACTTTGCATTTCTCTTTGGGAACCGATTTGGACTATAAACCACAAGGATTGCTTTTAACAGCTACAGGGAGACAATGTCGCCTTAAAATAGCTGTTTTAACATATTCAAAGCTTTTCACCAAATCATGTATGTTGGATACCTACTGGATAAAGAAAGCGGTATGTATCACCAAGGGCCTGTAAGAAGATCAAGCATCAATCTGCCTCCACAGAATTTTGTTTCAACACCACAGTACCCAGACTTTACTGGATACCATCATGTGCCAAACATGGATACCCACGCACAGTCGACGGGGAGTTGGGGAGCTTCATATGGCGCCCCACGAGAGGACTGGGGTGCATATAGTTTGGGACCCCCTAATACTATTCCTACGCCCATGAACAACTCATCTCCTGGACAGGTTCCTTACTGTTCAAATGAGTACGCACATATGCATCCTCCGGGATCTGCGGTATTACAACCGCCACCGGACAACGTTAATGTTGCACAACTTTCTCCTGGCAGGGAAAGGCGTAATTCATACCAATGGATGAGCAAAACTGCGCAATCATCTTCTACAGGTGAGATAATTGTGCCAGAATGTTGTTATTTGAGGGATAGAGGAGCTGGTTTTGCAAAATAAACTTTTTTTTTTTTTTTTTTTGCGCGCCTCCGATTTTCTGTGTCCATTTAGGTCGGAATTTTGTGCACACACATGTCATTTAAAATAATGTTTAAAATGTAATTTGTCCCAATGAAACACATCAAAATCCATTGACGGAAAAGGTCAAACGGAAAAAAAGGAAAAAGCGCTCAAAAAAAGTTGAAAAAGCAAAAGGAAAGTCAGGTCCTGTGACAGTGCATTTTGCCGGTTCCTTAAATTTAGACTGATATGAGTATAAAACGTTGTTAGAGCGTAAATATTTATAGGTCATAATTTATTTGGCCTCCGTGGAAACTGTATTAATTACAAATAGCATCAAATGTGCCCATAAATTGTTTCCGTATCTCAACTTTGATAAATGATAGTTGGGCCCAGCAGATCTGGCTGCTCTATTCCCACGGAGGAAATTTTAAAAGGTGCAAGAAATCGGCGCCGGGCCCAGTTGTGATGTAAGGTCGACCTCTCTGTTACAATGTTTGGTGTTATCCGTCATTTCCAGGCAGTGTCCCTTTTTCTTTCAGCACCTCTTCGCTTTGATATGCGCCAACCTCCCTTCCTCTCCCAAGAGTTATATTGCCGGAAAGAGTGACGTTTTTCACAGCTAATATCTCAAACGTGGGATAGTACATACGCATCCACAGTAGTATTTCAGATTGAATGTGTGTAGCCTATAGTACAATTATTTTGTCCACCAATATAGGAGAGCAGAATTTATGGTGGGAACACTGGTTTCCTTTAGTTTTGTTTTCACGCCTTTAAGCATAAAAAAGATGACACGCACTTTTGGGCCACGCCTGGGAAAGTGTAAAGTCATTTCAAATAGGCCACATTCGGACTGTAACTTAGATATATACGCAGAATGAACTGCGTTAAATCTACAGTTTCTCCAGATGTCTTTCCTGTGTTTCGTGGAGGACCTGACTCGTGGCTCTTTGAAATTCAATGCACTACAGCTGTCATCAAAGCAAGACCAAAAAGCTCTAACTGCGTATCTGTAGAAAAGACAAAGACATGTGTATTGAAGACGCAGCTAATAGAGATGCTATGTGCCGATAGACCGGTCCTGGCATGCAGCCTGCTCTGGTGATAAAAAACCTTCCAGTTCAACCACTTGACTACAAGCAGATGATCCCAAAAACGTGCAGACATCTTCATGGCTATGTGTTATTTATTTTTCACCTTCACAGGTAAGACAAGAACGAAGGAGAAGTACAGGGTAGTGTACACAGACCATCAGAGATTGGAATTGGAGAAGGAGTTTCATTTCAACAGATACATCACCATCAGGAGGAAATCTGAACTGGCTGTCAACCTCGGTCTGTCGGAAAGACAGGTAGGTCTCCATTAATTACTTTTTTATTTTCTGCTTTTTTATATAAGCTAGTAAATATAAGATAAATATATCTATATAGTAATTTCGATTTGGAGATTAACGAATATCACATGGAATAAAATATATAAATATATAAAATATGCTATATGTTTACATGCACATAAAACCACAAAAGTAGGTCAGTATTATCATGCCAATAAAATGTGGCTGTATTTCTATTAATGCAGCAGAAATTCATTATTAGACAGGGAGGGTTTGCACTGTTATATATGATTTGAAACATAAATTATTTGTAGTTATTTTGGTAAGTTAATTATCCTTTTTACACTGGTAGATTTATAGGTATACAAACGATTTTTTGTTTGGTCACATTATGGAGTGCCTTTATATTTTGATATGTCAGTAAATATGAATCATTACATGACTAAAAAACATTCATTTAACTTTATACATTTTTCACATCATATCTATTTGTACTGACTCGTTTAATTTAACTTGATTTAATTTAATGTAATTTTTAATGTAATTAATTTTATTATGTCAGTGGCTAAAAAATTGTCACTGATTGGGTATTATTTATAATTTATAATTTATTTCCTTTCCAGACCTATTTTTCCAGACCTGTTTATTATTTTATGTTATTTTATTTTATGCCAGTGGACAAAATAGAGAATTAAGTGCTAGGGTAAAGACACTGTGCAAGAAAAAAAAACAAAAAAAAAAACTTCCTTTCCAGGTCTATTTTTATAGACATATTGATGTACAGGTTACTCGCTCTATTTATTATTTTTGGGATACCACTGTCATTAAATGATATGACCAGGGAAACGTTAATTAAATAATTTTGTCTTTCTTTCTTTCTTTTTTTTTTTGTGCGTCTCCTCAGGTGAAAATATGGTTTCAGAACCGCAGAGCTAAAGAGAGAAAGCTGATCAAGAAGAAGATGGGTCAGTCTGACGGCAGCAGCGGGTCTGTGCACAGTGACCCGGGTTCAGTGAGCCCTCTGCCGGTTCCGGGGTCTCTCAGTCCCACGGACATCCACGGCTCTATGTACCCTCCTCAGGGAATAAACACCTTGCCTTCTATCAGGAATATACAGCAAGTGACTGTGACTCAGTAGAACAGCTCGACCTGTGGACGATCTCACATAAGTGAGCACTCCGACCCGCTGACAGGACACTTGACAGGCAGCCAGAGGATGTGAACCCACGTCCTGAAGCACAAAGCTGCGGATAAACAGCTGATTTAAAGCAAGGAAACGCTGGAGGCTCTTCAAATATTAGTTTTTATAGAATAGTTTTAACAAAGGGGGAGAAAATCGAAGTATTTTTTAAAGTGTTTTAAACTGTTTGTGAGTTAATAAGATATAAATAGCCTATCTTTTTTTTTTATTATTATTTGGTATGCGACGAAGTGCATGTGTTTGTGAATAACATGAGAAATCAGGGACATGCCATTGAAGTTTTACACTGGACCTCATGAAGCGCAATCTCACTGGACAAATCGTTTATGCTTTCAAGCACAGTTTTGTGAATCAATCAAACAGATGGTACGGGAGGTAGAGAGGTCGTCTAATGGCAACTTTGAAAATGTAAATAAAAGGTGTTTTGCAGTAGAGCTGTCACTTTCTTTATTTCTGAATTGTTGTGCATCTGGGATTCACAGAATAAAAGCCTAACCAACCACTAGCAGGCCTGCTGACTGGTACATCAGCCAGGGAAGTATCATCTCAGCATATGGCTTCATTTTGTTTAAAATTTAATTGCACAGAGTTCCAAAACCCAGGCAGATCCTTCCTGGGAGCTTTCCACAGCACATTTTGGCCTTTGACGCGGATATATTTTGTGTTATTTCAGTGTATCTACTTTTAATTTGGAATTTTAAAAGATCTGACAAGCCTGAACATGAAACGGCTCGATAATCTTTGAGTGGCCTACACGCAAAGCTGGCCTTTCGGTGTGTCACTCAAAAATCATCCGGTAAGTGAGCCCCAGAAAAGGAGATAATAAATTTTTTTTTTTTTAAATTTCCTGATCAATCTAGACTGATGCAGTTTTGTCGATTTAAGCCTATGGGTGCACTTTAATTTGACTGGAAAGGGTCTTTTAAGTTTTCAGCAAGGCTACAAATTGAATACAAGGCTTTAATTTGTTATTCTGATATATTCTCCCATTGGAAAAAGACACATCAAGACAGGACAAGGAGACAGAATACATGCAGGAACGAGACAAACTGGGGGGGACAAAATTAAAAAAAAACAAAAACATTGGGATGGGGGAATATTGGTGATATGTGAATGCGTGAGTACGATTAACTATATTCAGTCATCAAATGAGGGATAGGACAAAAATGACTGCTAATAGTAACAGTAACAACAATAATCCTGATCCTGCCATACATACACACACCTACACATACACACATAGATGCATGGATTATCATACAGACGCGTTGTCCCAGTCAGGCCTGGTCCATCAGGACACAGCGGGGCGATGGTTTCTTCTCCTCTACACACAAACTGTGGCTGCGCCGCGCGCGTCCCCTCGTGTGTGCGTGCGCGGCCCCGCCGGAGACGTCATGAGCGTCTTACTCCCCAACATGGCGGACTTTGATACCATTTATGAGTTAGAAGACGAAGAGGATGAGCACGTAGTGAGCGAGGAGCACTTGCCCAGATACTGCCCGGAGCCCGTGGTTATGCGAGGGGCCGGGCACATCACGGTGTAAGTGGAGCCACGTTTGTGCCTTCTCTCTGTTTCCGGTGTCGCCTGTTTAGCTGAGGCTAGCCTGCGAGCTAACGGAAATCACAACAGTTAGCCATATGTTTAGTCGAGGGGATCGCGGTTACCACGTAAACCGACGTTAACGGCTTTATGTCCCCATGGCAACCTCAAACTTGGCAGGCAAGCAGCCGTTGTTAACGTTAGTCACGTTTACATGAGATGCTGTTTCAGCTAGAAGTCCTCATCCTTGTGTTTCAACTCACATTACATTAACTGCCGTCGGCTAATTCATAGTCATCACTGTGGGTTCGTCATTGTTTGCCCCTTAACTGCGTACATGTAATGGAGACGTTTGCACTTTATTAGGGTGATTAATAGGGGATAAAGCCTGGGGCACGTCCGACCTTCAGAGGGACTTAATAAGATGGTGTTTGTCACTGTCATCGTTATCAGATCCACCCTTCATCTTCATCCTTAACCTTACGAGTGCCTAGTCCCAGCTGGAAACTTTCTTCAACTTGGCATGTGGATGCTATTAAGAAGAAAAAAGCCCCAATTTTAAAACATAATCAGCTGTTTACAAGGGTGCTGCTGCTGTTAGAGGAGCATTGCTGATGTAAAAAAAACAACAACAAAAAAAAAAGGCAAAACACTAAGAAAACCCACACACTGCTGTCTGTTTATAAATGATTTCAACCTGCAGAAGCTTTTCAACTTCAAATAGTCATGCTGAGGTAAAGATGAGGCTCTGATCAGACTTTTCTGGATAAGTTCTGATTGCATGCCAAATATCAAGTAAATGCAAGGACTTGTTGACAGTTGTTTAATCGTAACCTCCTAATACTGTCAAATATTAATGTTTAAAATAACAGTTTGGCTGATTAAATGATGACAGTCTCATTCATATAGTCTCTCTTTTGCACCAGGGAGGGAAAAAATTAAATCTTTGTGTTAACAAAAATTACTGTAGCCAATGCAAAACTGATGTGAAACAGCAGATAAATATATAAATATCTGCCATTGATAAGTGTCATCTTGTCACCCAAGTTGGGCAGTATTAGTCAACATCTGTATGTGCTGATATATGAGTGCATTCCTATCCAAAAAGGTTTTAAACAGTTTATGAAATTAATGTTTTTGTTTAGGCAGGTCATGACAATGAGACAAAAATCAAGACTGTCTTTAACCCATGTGAGTGCAGCATCATCTCTCTACAGCAGGCCATCAAGAACTATACAGAAATAGGAAAAAGTCTTTGTTGTGCAATCCTTTTGGAGTTGTCTCTAGTTTAATATTGTCATTTTTATTGTCAATTCAGCTATAATTAAAATAGTTTTTAAAAAAAACCCCAAAAAAACAGGTAAATAAGAACAAGTAATTCCACATTTTTATTTCTTTTTTTAAATATTCTTTTTTATTAACATGTCTACTCTTTTTCAGGTTTGGACTGAGCAACAGATTTGACACAGAATTTCCCTCTGTTCTCACGGGAAAGGTACAGTTGCTCTTTAAGTTTTCTTGCACTTCAGGCTTGCAGACTGCTTTCTGTTCAAATCCAAGTGGGAAGAATTGAGCAATTAAAGCTGCAGTGATTCCTTTGTTCTTCTGGGCCTTTAACAGCCCCAACTTCCCCAGACCTCCCCATTCAGCCTTCTCTGAGTGGTTTTGATCTGATGGAGATTCATTATAAGTAACATACCACACTGCATAGAAAAGAGGCTGCTGTCCAACTCTGTAAATGAGTAAGCCAACTATGGTGCTCAGTTGGCGGGGACCCCAGTGTTTTGGAGGGTCCAGCACCAGGTGATAAAATAATGAAATGAAGACTCTGCCGTAGACAAGAAAGGAAAGCTTCCTGGGTCGGACGCAGAAACACAAAAAGGCTGCAGGGGTAAGAGCAGGCCGAGGGAAGTGTGGGGCAATAAAAAGTACCTTCGGTATTGTGACCCAGGGTGACATGTGATGGATGAGGTCACAATTATGATGATTGAAGGGTGCAGATCAGGTCCTGCTGGGCTTTATTCTGAGGTCTTTGGCTGTTTGCAAAGAGACCTTTGCATCCTGTCATAAAAGATTACGACCCCTGTTTTATGGCGTACAGGCTCAGAGAGGAATGAGCATCCATTCAAGTTGTTTGGCCGGCGCTGCCACAGGCACTGAGCTTATCTCTTCTTTGAGTCCCTCCTTGCCTTGAACAGTCTAAAGCCTGGTTAGCAAGTTGGGGGAATGTATTTAGATCTCGTCTCTGGACAACATCTGCAAATATCTACCTGTTGGTTTTCTAAAGCCCTTTGATCCTTGTACGCAGGTTTCTTTTGTGCATTGAGAAATCTTTCAAGTCAACATGACCAAGAAACAATTGAATTGTCCAGCTCCCTCTTGTTTTCTGAGAATTTCCCATATTCATTTTGCTACATGTCCTGTGTCTCTTTCTTTAGGTAGCACCAGAGGAATTCAAAACCAGCATCAGCAGGGTGAATGCTTGTTTGAAGAAGAACCTACCTGTGAATGTGAAGTGGCTTCTTTGTGGCTGCCTGTGTTGTTGCTGTACAGTAGGCTGCAGCCTATGGCCTGTTATCTGCCTCAACAAGAGAGTAAGTCTCAAATCTCCTGTGACATGAGTTGGACAGTTTAACTCTCCCTTACATCAGTGCTGATTACTCAGGGGCTGTTATAGCAATTGGTCTAAGTGCAGAGGGTAATAACAACTTGTGTTCAATTGGTGGCTGTGTGTAGAAATGATGCATTATGTGGCGTAGTGCCTCTCTTGCTCAGCTCAAGGGTGGTGTTACCACTCAAGAGTTGCTGACAACAGAGTGGAAATTAGTAGCTGGTAAATTGGGAGTTCATAAATCCTAACACCGTGGCTGTTTACTGTTACCTGTTCACATGTTAAGCTGAGTAATGTGTGTTTTTGTTTGCATTAATGTACGTGCATTTTTTTTTTTCTTCTGTTTTCTTTTCCCAAAGACAAGGCGGTCTATTCAGAAGCTGTTAGAGTGGGAAAATAACCGACTATACCATAAGGTAAGGAAGATGCCACATTGCACCTGTGTAAAAGTGCTTAATTGGTCTGTGTCAGTCTAAGATGAGTATCATCGTGATGGATAATCACCATTAATCTGTTCTCTAAGCTTTAACCCGCCAGTCAGATCTGGTGCGATCTGGTCCGCGGGGTCTGAAAGGACCGTGAGGTCAGCAGTAAAAGTCCATGTTAATTTTGTTTTGTCTCGCAGCAACAAATTACAGCTAGTAGCCGTGCAAAGGTATAAAGGAAGCTCTTCAGGGTGTCTGGCCACAGTTTGACCCCAGCAAGACCAGACAGTCCTTCTCCCAAATTCCCCTGACACTGAAGAGGAGATTTCTTTTGTTTGTGCATGTGTGTGTGCATCTTTGTGTCTATTTGAGAGTGAGAGAGATGTCCATTCATTGTGTCTGTGTCTTTTCTTCTTCCATCAGCTGGGGCTGCACTGGAAACTCAGTAAAAGAAAATGTGAAAGCAGTAATATGATGGAATATGTAAGTAGATATGGAGTTCTCAGTTATTTCCATTACTGATTAATCTGCACATTATTTTTAGATGATCAATATTTTGTCTATAAAATAGTTAAAAAAAAAAAAACATTAGAGGACACAAAGATGAGCAGTAAATGTGTGTAATTTTTGGATAAAGATGACTCAGAATATTTAATAACGCCTTATTTTCTTGTACTTTGCTAGAGATGAACAGAAATTTAACTGTGAATTTTTATAAACCTTCTTAAAAATAAGAAAGAAAGTTAGTATTAATTATGTGAGGAGTTAATTGGTGTTTAATAGCACCATTCCAGCTCCAACTAAATGTAAATGTAAGAGTCCTGTGCATCACAAGTCAGCTGGACAAGGAAATTATGACATGATGACAAAAGTTAAAAAAGAAAGTCTGTTTATTAGGAATTTAGTTTAAACAAATGCAGTCAAATACACTGATTGTATTATCAATCCTCCCTTCATGAAGGTTATAAATTTAGTTATTGTTAAAACAGTTATAGAGAGTTGGTGGATGTTGTTTGTGGTGCTCCTGACCTTTGCATTATTCTGAGAGTTTTTCCTATTTAGCCAACTTGCCATTGATTTAAATTAGGTGCTAGATAGTTGTACCTAATAAACTGGCAGTATGTATTTGAGTGATCCTGCAGCTAATTTTCAGAGAAATCCAGAGAAACTCAAAACGCTTACTTAAACTTTTGAGAACTTTGTTTTGTCTGTGTAATTAATACCAAATAAATTTTTTTCTTGGCTGAAAACACTTTGCAAATTTTTAATAAAAGTCAGGACTCTAAGGAAATTAGTTCATTCACTAGTAAAGTTTCTGCTCTGGTGGATTTTAATCTTGTGAAATTAGTTTTGTGTGTGTGTTTTTCTTTTTTCCCTCTTCAGGTGATTCTTATAGAATTCCTACCCAAATATCCTATATTCCGACCAGACTGAGGAGGCTGTTGCCAGACTGGATGAGTGGCCCTTGAATCTTATCCTTAGTGCCTTGTATATACAGTATGTTGGAAAAAAGGGTCTGCTCCGCTGTGTCTCGTGATGACCCTGTACATCTCCCAGTACCTTGTACATTAGAATTTGCAACACTGTCACTTTGCTTTAGAGCAGATTTTGCACATTTTCCCGACAGAACTACACGTCCCCTTTGTTGCACTCTGATGTGTTTTTGTTACATGTGGAAAAAAAAAACAAAACAAGTGATACTCTCAAAAAGTGCATTTACCCCAAAGAACCATCAACCTGTATCCCATCTATTAAATCACTAATCCCTTGCAAAGAATGTGATGCCTCCACCTTCCGTAACTATCCTTGCCTTATGTATGATTTAAAGAAAAACAGAAAACTCTACATGTAACAGGAGGAGGAAGGCTGTGGGTAATTCAACAACTCTGTAGACTCAGATGCTGTTTGTTGGGTTTCCACTCTTTGAATCCAGTTCTTTGCAGGTAGATGGGATGGTTGAAATTGCCTAACGTACAGTGTACGTCATCACCCCGTGTTTTGTCCTTACATTAACCCTCTGTACATGGGAACTAGCTAGTAAGAACTTGACCTGTAAATACCATGTTAGAATAAGCTGTACAGTGGTATACCATTGTTTACATAAATACTTAGCTCTTTAGATTTTTGCCAATATATTGCTGTACAATAGTTTTGATTATGAAAGATGTCTACATACCTTTCTAGTTTATATGGACCTGTTTACCTTGTAAGCCATATAGTGACTATGTACCTGATGCCAGAGTTGGGACTGATTGTTGCACTTGAGCCCAGATGAAGGTCAGGATTTCAAACTGTAGTGGATCCTGAGTTTTCTTCCAGTGACAACAGCAGCATGTTACCATGTGGTTTTTGCCAATGAAGATGACATTCAGTGACTCGTCATCCGTTAAAGCTGGAGATGGTTGGAAGATTTGAATTTGAACTCTGCACTTCCACTCATTTCCCTCCACCCCCCTAACTTTGTATTAATTTTGTAGTTTTGTACTCTTCCCTGTGCTGTGTTTGGTCCTCCTGATGTGTTAGGAAGCACATGCTTCTACAGATCCTGATGTGTTGAGCAGATGGTTCCTTTGTTTCACTCATTCTTTCAAGTGTTGGTTTTGTTTTCCTGAATCTTAGTCAAGACATTGCTGCGTTGCGTTGTATTAGAGTGCCTCTGGAATAGTTGAAAAACCACAGAGAAGTGCAGGTTAAAATCTGACCTCCAGTATGAAGGAGAGTTTAAACCCTGCTCCCAGTATTGTCCCTGTTACATTTTTTGTAAATGTTTATCATGATGACCTAGTCCCAATGGAGAGAGAAAATAAATTGTTGATTTTGAATTTAATTTGTTGCTGCTTCCTTTTTTCTTATGAAAGCCGTGGTGTGTCATGTTGGTTAAAGCAGATCGTGACTGGCCTCGGCTGATGCACTTTGACCACAGCCTGCTGCCACACGATGAAAAATGTGGCAGTTTGTCATGTTTAACAAGGTGCTGAATCGTTAACTTTAACAAGATAGCCTGCAATTACTCAACTTACATACAACTCAGGAATGCTGTTACTATAATCTGCTGCTGCTTCCTAATGTTACGGACCAGCGGTCAACAAGAAGAACATGCAGTTTCTACTGTACCTGACCACAACCTCCAAGTACTGTAGTGGTGGGCTTCACTTTATGGTCCTTTGTCTTTTTGTTTTCACATTCACAGCCTTTCCTGGTTTAGACTGAGGAAGTGTTCAGTAACCTTTTGCTGCTACAGTAGTTTAAACTCGAGTAATCACCAACTTGTACTGGGTAATTTAAAGTAGAAATATAAATTGTATTGCAATACATGGCATGCTAAAAAGCTTAAATTATGAGAAAGTTGTGGACATGGTACAGTCTTACTTACACAGTTTGATAAATCAAAACTTTACACCCTCAAACAGAATAATAATATAAAATATGAGAGATAGTACTTGTAACATGCAAATATAGAAAATTAGCATGTGTGTAAAGTAAGATGGCTGCTGTTCACGGTGGTTACAAAAAACATACATTTACTGAAGTGTTGAACGGTTGGATGGATGCACTTTATTATAATCTTTTAAAACTCATTTTATAAGGTTTATGATACTTAATACTTCTCCTCCACTCTATTTCAGAGGGAAATGTTGCCTTTTCTGTTTAGCTTAATTTTATTTGAAATTAGTTGTGACTTTAATACTTTTGATTACCATAAAATGTGATGTTAAAGATTAAATGCACTGAATAATGCTTTCCATTTTGTGGCTGATCAGATGTGCAAAACTATGCTGTGGTTTAGTTCACTGATAAGAACGATGCAACTTGAAAGCTCCAAGAAAAGCTGCAAGTTAAGCCTCTTAGGTGCTGAAAATACATTTTTGTGCAAAAAAGATTCAATTATCGTGTTTAAGAACCTTAAAAACCCTGATATTGGTCTTTAAATATTATCAATACTGTTACTTTGCATACTTTAAGTACATTTTGACAGTAGTACTGTATGTAGATCCTGCATGTAGAATGTAGGACCCATATCAGTCTGTTAGGTGTTGGAGTACTTCTTCGACAGCATGCTGAGTATCTGTGTACTTTTTGGATTTTCTTGCCTGCTCAAACACTAATGTCTACCCTACCCTATCCTATTATTGTAGGGTCTTTACCTTATAATATAAAGCAACTTGAGGTGACTGTTGTGATTTGGCGCTGTATAAATAAAATTGAATTGAATTGAATCTTTGGTGTGAGTGAGAATGTCAAAATCCCCCCAGAAATGTGTTTGTTGGTGGATTTGCAGATATGCTCACAAACTGCATGTCAGACTGTATACACCCTCTGCAGTATCTCAGCAGTGATTCTGAACTTCCTTGGTTAAAGAGAGACACTACAAACAAATAGGGTAAAAACAAGTACTAATAGATATCATCTTGAAACTTGTCAAGCTAATTATTTACATATTTTTTATAGGACATGATTTCTGAAAAATATGTTTAAATTTGCACATTTGCAAAATTCTTGTTTCATTTTGTTAGAGCCAGAGTTCATTAGAGTCACAGGATATTATAGAGGGGTTTAAAGATATCTCTATTAATTTCTCCATAAATCCACCAGAAAAAGTCAAGTTTTTGGGAATAAAACATCAGGCTCTTAATGATACATGAAAAAAAAACTTTGATTTAAAGCTTCACAGTATAGACAGGAATAAAACTAGAAAGTTTGTGGTATGTAAGTGCTTCTGAAGTGAAGATTTCTTACTGGGAAAATGGGGGAAAAAATTATTTTGAGAAAACAGTGTTTAGGCGTTTAAGCATTTTATTAATTTACCTAATAGCCCTGTGATAGATTGGCGATCTGTCCTGTGTTTACTCCATCCGACCCCGAATTGCATAAGCTGTTAAGAAATGGATGGATGGATAAAGTACTAACATTTTCTTTGGAAAACACAATAAACTACTGAAACCATTAAACACTAGTTTGTATAAAATGTGGAAACAAAAAGACCTACATATGTATTTTGTATATTTTCTTTCCCTTAGTGTGAAAGACAACATGTTTGGAAGCAAAATAGTGTAAAATCTTAAAGCTGACCATTTCATAACAACAACAAAAAATCTTTAATTTTACGTGTGCATATCATGGTTGTTTTAAAGATTTTCAAGAGGACAAAATCTGGGAACCCAAGCTACTTTAGTCCTTGTGTCCACTAGAGGTCAGAGTGAACAGGCTAATAAACTGTCCAACCACAGTTTTTGGACATGAATAACTGGTAAATTGTTTCTAACATTTGCACTCTTCCTCTGTGAATACTGGCATATTTATAATCCCCTCTGAACTACCTGTCCATTATTAAGTATGAATAAAGGGCAGCTTGTAAAGTTATGTCTTCACTACAGTGTTCACAAGTGTACAAAACCTTTATATCAGTTAGAGGCCAAATAGAAAGGCGGGATGATTTCATATGATTTTATTGAACATAATGAAACAGTGGACAGGCCAATACACACATTACCTGCTGTAAAATTCACAGCCATTCTTAGTTTTTCAATAGGAATTGCATCCATAAAGATACAACAAAGGCCACTGGGAATGTGTTGATACAGATATATCAGAACAAGGCCATTCTACTTTGAATTCCCACAAGCGGTGAATAATGAGAAGAAATAATAAGGGGGGGATTTTTGGGACAGCAAAAATTTAAGGCAAGTATAAATTTTGGTTTGTCCTTCAATATCTACAAGGCACCTGCTTATTAAACTCATTCATTATGAGCAACTTTATCATTTGGAACGAAATACAGAGGCAATACAGATATATGTATCGTTCAATGAATACAGATTAAAAAGTTTTGATTCACACCAAACATTTGTCACATAATCTATTAGCTTCTTTAAACCAGCTTAAGAGTTTCACAATACAAGTTAAAGTTTACTGTTGCAGAGTATGTTATAAAAATCAAGAGCTCACAGGAAATAAACCTGATCCGACCTGGAGCCCTACCGATGCAATGCTGGCTAAATGGTCTACACAGGTTTGTTGGAAGAAGTAAAGAAGGCTCTCTACTGTCATGACTTGGACTTGAAATATTTCTGACATTTTAAGTCCCTTTAAAATGAGTTTTTGTCTGTTAAAAAGCCTCACTGCTAATAATCTAGATGTTAATTTTACTCTAAATGTCAATTTAATTCAGCTTAAAGCTTCATCTTCCAGTTGCATGTTTTGAAAGAATGTTTGGTGTCAGCCTATTGTTAGCAATAACTCCTCAATTCAACTGCATACATATATTCATTATATTTATACACTGTTAATGTGAATCACTTAAAATCTTAAAAGATAGATGCAGCCATTGTAGTTGGTGAACTCCCATTGTGTAGACCCGAGCTGAGGGTGATAGCAGTCACCATACTGGGCTTTTATAACTGGATGTGATGAGTGAGGTGAGGATCTGACTGAAAATTCAAAGGACACTCCACACTTAGTCACTTGTCAGTCACAAGGTAGGCCTGCCCTAAAGCGTACCCTGTTTTAACGTCCTTTTTAACTCTGAATGGAAACTTACAAAATGAACATGTTATATTCAATAAGACATGAAAATAGCAACACAGATCATAAACTCATAAGGAAAACATTTACTGAGGTTATAGAAAAGGAGGCATCTTCCCGTAGACCTCTATACAACAAGATGTCTTTTTGCAACCAGAAGAGAAGTCTCCCCCTGCTGGTCATTAGAAAGAAGGCACTTCTACATTGGCTTCACTTTGCAGACCCTAAAGCTACATCTTTTATATACAGTCTAAGATGCAATCACTACCAAATGAAAGATTAAACAGACAAGCTAATAATATACATACAACTTTAAAATGGGACCAAAAAGACGCTCCAAAAAACAAATCCTTCTGGTTTGTCTTTAGCATATAATTCACTGATTGTCATCATTTTTACACCACAATATTGCAAAAAAAAAAAACCCAGCCCACCTATGCAAATCATCTATTGTACATGGGATGGTTTTTAAAAAATAAGAAAAAGAACACAGAAAGATGATCACAGAATGAGCAAGTGAGTTTTGCTATACTAGACTCCCTGGCCAGGACACCACAGTCAGTGTGACTTTATTCTTCTGCAGCTTGAGCATTGGGATGAGAGAGGAGTTGTTCATTCCCACAGTTGTAGCTCCATTCACTGCCACAATCTCATCACCACACCTGAGAGAGCCACAGGACATTCATGTTATAAGGGACAGTGCTGAAAAGATGCAGTAAGGTTTAATGTGGGAGTCAAATTTTGGTTAACTTACTTGAGGCGTCCATCAAAGTGAGCAGGTGTTCCAGGCACAATGGTTTTGATGAAGAAAGGCTGCTGCCCGTGGCTCTCCTCATAACCCCCCACGATGCTGAAACCCCAGCTCTCATTGTTGGTCTTCTGCAGGACGATGTCTCGGCACCAGTGCATGTGACTAAAGAAACAAGTCATGAGTCAGAGCCAGCTCTTTCACATAAAAATGTAAGTGGTTATAATGAGGTGGTTCTACCTTGGTAATCCCAGCCAGCGAGTCCACAGCGGGGTCCAGTTGATGGCGTCGTCTCGTGAGTCGTCTGCGATGTCGAGTTCATCATTGTTAGCCTCGGTGTCCTCCTCTGACTCCTCAGAGAGAGTCTGAATGACACGAAGCACCACCTGGGACTGAGCTGTCTGAGCCTTCAGCACAGAAACAGCCTCATTGTAGGTCAGCTGAGTCAAATCAACACCGTTGATGCTCAGTAGAACATCACCTGAGGAAACACAGATGATGTTAACAAGGACAAAGTTATTTCAGTTAAAATTATCTCTGTGTTTAAACTGTCTTTTTGTTTTTAACTCAAGATGATTGGAGTTCAACCACAGACAAAGTGTGGGATGGATATAATATTTAAAGAGCAACTCTTAGAGAAGTCAGAGTCAAGTCTATACTTAAGGACACATCCTCTCAGTTTAATGGACCTTGAGCAGGACATTGTCTCCCGGAAAAGTGGCAGGAAAAAGGAAAATTGCCCTTTTCCTGTTGAAAAAAGAAAAGGTCATTTTGTAGTGGATTTTCAAACAGAGCTGGAAAATGTCCATTTCCAAAATCTTTCCATTTATTTATTCACATTTTTTGTAATTTTCTTTTGTTTAAAGACTTAATTGATTGAATTTATGCAAAACTACAGCTACAAAAATTGGTGTTTTAAATGATTAATGAGTGGATAGAAAAAACATTGTATTTATTCTGGAAGCAAAATGCCAATGGAAACATTATACACAGCGTGTTATGGACGGGTCTTGGGGGTCCAGGCCCAGCCAAAAAAGATCACACATGGTTGTAATTATGCATGCCGGTTTATGACGTGGTTGAAAGTAGTTTGTTTATCCCTAAATTTGCTGTGTAGCCTGTAAAGGTGGCCCAGTGTACAGCTTTATTAATCATATATGACTGACTCTTTAACACACATTAGTTTATAACCTCTGTTTTGTGGACATTGTGTGTGTGTGTACATAAGTGAGTGTATGACTGCACTCTCTCATTTTATTTATTTATTTTAGTTTTCTGGAATGCCAAAGTGACTAGAGCCAAATGCCCTGCTGTCAAAGCTGCCCGTCTAGTTCATATGCTCTGGCACTAACCCTGTTTATATTTATGATAGAAAACTGGCCTTTATTTGGACAAAAAAAGTCAAAACATCATGTTAGGCTGTAATATTTGGGCTGTAGTTTTTGTTTTTGTTTTTTTGTTTTTTTTACATTTTCTGACATGTTACAGGCAAAAAATATTAATCAAGAAAATAATCTGAAGATGAATTAATTATCAAAATAGTTACTGGTTGTAGCCCATGCCAAGACAACATGACAAAGAGAAGTACACACTTTTTATTAATACGGTTTGTACCTCTTTTGATGGTGCCATCTCGGTGCAAACAGCCTACAGGCTGCACACTTGTGATGTAAACCGGCAGACGGCTGCGACAATCCCTCCCTCCGGCGATTGTGATGCCGAGGGAAAGCCGAGGCTCCTTTTTCAGACTCACAGTCTTCTCCTGACTAGAAAATCCACCTGGAGGATCCTATATAAAAAATGAGACATATTAATACCAAGCAATAAGAAACATGTTGACCATCTTCATTGTTTGGATTTTTTAATTATTACATCATGTTTTCTCCACAGGAGTTAACCTTTTTCATTTGGCCTAACATGCATCAAGGCTGCCAGTTAATCACATTCTCTCCAGGATCACTGACCTAATTGATCCCCCTCACAAAACCACTTGTAGAAACAAATGTGAAACATCTGAGATGGAGCTGAGAGGTAAGGGCAGAGGTAACGTGTGAGGTTCAGCACTAAGCTCTCGTACTGGAAAAGATGTGTGGAAAATGACAACTTCAACCAGCCTCCTTGTTGCTCTCTGGAGTCTGTAAACCATCAGAAAGGAAGCTTGGGGAAGGTGGGGGTTCTTCCTCTCCACAGCAGGGAACCCATCCCGCCCCCCCGCCCCAGCAAGACGAAAAGGCTCGACTCTGCAGGCGAAAGCTAACTGTTACCAGCTTTGATCCTTTGCCTCGCAAAGAAAGAGCCCAAAAAACAACAAGACAGTGGCCCCGTAGCAGCAGAGTGAGCAGCACCCGGGGCCTTTTGATCAGGCCAGAGGGAGGCCCCAGAGAAGGGCTTTTATCTCTGCTCACCATTGCAGGTGTCTGCTCTCACCCCTCAGCTGGGGGGTTGCTGTTCTTTCTACTCACAGTGTATGGTGCAACTGAGTGTGAGTGACACAGGAGTGAACGTCACAATTACGCTGTGTAAACATAAACATGTAAAGTTTGTAAGATACTGCGACCAACATTGCGGTGTTAAAAGACAACAGCTGGAAACCACCTGGAAACATGTGTATATACAATATATAATTAAAAAGAAAGAGGGCCAGGAGCAATCTTCCTTACTTTGAGTTTGAGCATTGACTTGGGAGGAGGTGATCTGTGTTACCTTCATGTAGGTGGACTGGCGCCTAAAGTACTGCAGCTCAGGCGTCCTCCTGGATGTTCTCCCGCTTCCTCCTTCCTCTTGAGTCTCTGCAGATCTCATCACCACAAAGTTCACACGCATCTCACTGGCCTGTTGGCACAAAGAATAAAAGTAAATTATTTTATACAAACAAATTTCATACAAAACTTCTATTATGAATTCCTCTGCCAGGTGGTGTTTATATTGTTAGTTTTGCATGTCTGGTCCACTAACAATCACTTAGGTTACTGTCAACCATTTTCCATGCTGTGATTGATGACCCTCCTGGCTGCCTTTGGTTCGTAGAAACTTTAGGATGTATTATGACTTGCAGAGACTTGCTGGGGAAAGATTCCATCATATTTAACACACTATCAGACATGTACTCCTTTCAATTAACCTGACAGGATCTGAATGTGTTGGCTTCTGTACAAGTTGTAAACATCCTCTGTCCCAAACTTTTGTTCACATGCTGTTGTCACTTTTTGGATGACATAAATAACATTTGCTAGTCTCAAATACAAGGTTCAAAGGATTTTCCAATCATTTTTTTGTTTTTGTTTTTATTTACTTTACACAGCATCCAATATTTATGTATTTTTTTTAAGAAACAAGGGCGCAGTCTGTAATCTACCTGTATGATCTGGGCCGCACTCTCAGGTGTCCCATGCCTCAGGTCATGTCCATTGATGGCCAAAACTTTATCATTGTTCCTCAGTTTTCCATCTTGGGCTGCCAAACCACCAGAGAGCAGGTCCAGGATGAAAACCCCACTCTCATCCGATTTGCGGATGAGTTTGATGCCGAGTGGCTCTGTGCGCTGACTCTTCACTAGCGTCACCTGCAGGACTGTACCGGGGTTGTGACTGGAGGCAGCGTTGCTATGGGGACTGCAAGAGCGCGGGGAGCCAGTGGAAGTGGCATGGTTAAAGTCAGACCGTTGATCCCTTAATTTGAAACCTTTCTCCTGCATGACAGTGAGCCTGAGGAGGGAGGGCAGCCGCAGCACTGCAATGGCCCGGGTGTGGGGAACTGAAGCCAAGCTGATGTCATTCACCTGGAAACACAACACCACAAAGAGGATCAACAACACTGTCACTGATAAAGCAGCTGAATGCAAACATTGCATGGCATACTATATATCTGCTCCACTGTGTACAGTTACTTGTTAAGCATAAAAGAGATCAACTTTTCTTGAAAGATGGTGTAATTTGATGTGTTTGGAAATAAAGCTCTGTTTCAATTTATCATATCTGGGTCTTATATTATATATACTGCACAGCGGTGCAGTGGTTAGCACGGTTGCCTCAGCAAGAAGATTCCTGGTTCTAACCTGCCAGCTGGCTGGGACCTTTCTGTGTGGAGGTTTGCATTCTCTTCCTGTGCACCTTCTAGAAACCGTTGGGGCCGTAAGCAAAAAATTCAAAGGGGGTCTCTTCAAGTTACACTAACAAGTCGACTGTTGGTGACACACTAAGCTGGAAACACTAGGCTGCTCTGCTAGCTTAGTTGACTAATGTTAAACGTCAAAGTAAACAAAAGAAATAATGTGATGCTAGTGGAAGTTAAATTGTTCAAGCGTCTCTCCTCCACAGTTAAGGCTAGACTAGCAGCATTTATTTATTTCGCATTACACCACCCTGCATCAAAAAATACAATTTCTGTTTTCCAGAAAATAGTTATTACCTAATTCAATGATTCTGAGCTAAAAAATATCAATAAAAATATTCAATCATGTCCAGCTTTGTCACAAAATGTGAATCGATTTCTTTTCACATATGGTCCATTTGTGTTCATTTTATCTCAGCTTTTCCAACACAATTTGGATATTTTCATAGGTTTCTTTTAACTGGACAGAATGACCAGTTGGCATGGATGCAAAGTAATTGCCATTACACAGTAGGACACATTTTAGGTTGGCTTTTGAGCTGTCAATGAACAGCCTTCACTCATCTGCACTCACAACCCACTGCACCCAATAGACCTTCAACATGAACACAGTCGACTATTCACTAGCTGGGACCACATCCTCATTTAGATTTGACAGCATTTCTAGTAGATAATGGCAGATGGAGTAAACTGGCAGCGGTTTCCAGGCCAGGCAGATCGCCATTTACTAATGAGAGATGAAAGAATTGAAATGAGAGGGGGGGAGGCATGCAGGAGGTCAGATATAGACAGAAAACCAGAAGGGGAGTGTATAAGGTGTAGTTGTGCTCCTGAATTTCAGATAAATTATCTCCAATAAATAGAAAATTTGGTTCCTGGAGCCAGGAAGTTTTTCTCACTGAGCCTAGACCCAAGCAACTCAGCCGCTTCCTTTGGCAGATCCAGATCTCATATTAATTAATTTAACTCTGACTGAATGAATAACTGGAGGACAATCTTCAAAGTCTTCATGACTAGAATGTTATGCATCTGGAAATAAAATATCATCAGACTCTTTTCTCTCATCAACTAAGCCAGTAAAAATGGGAGGTGGTATTTCATCTCAATGTGGTACAGGTCTCTTTGCTTATAGCAGGTTAGGGTAACTGATAGATGATGCAGTTTTGGAACTCTATCCAGAAATATTGACTAAACAGAAGCAGCACTCATCGAAGCGATTCTGTGGCTCCCGCCATACCATCAAAACCCAAACTCTCTCTCTTTTTCCCTTGGTCACCTAATTTCATACCAATATAAGCAAAGTATCCCTTTTTCATAAAATCTGTTTTGTTATGTCACTGTTTGGATGTAGTGAAGCATCCACAGATATAGAAAAAAACATCTAGATCATGTTTACAATTGCCAGTTGTGAAAAAAAAATGTGAGGTAATAAAGCAAAATGGATGTTATTTTTGAAATCAGAAAGTGTTAGATTTCATACAGCAACTATGATGCAGGGCAGTGCTACATTCAATCATTATTATCTGCTCCACTGTCTAGCTTCTTTCCTTCTTTCTTTTTTCACTCCGAGAAGGATACCGCCCCTTAATTATCACTGTTGTCATTAGGTTTGTTTAAACAGAATCATGCATGCCACTTGCAAAGGGAGTGACTGGAGTCAGGTGGGGCCGCCTCAGGGAGGTCAGGTCTCTCATACTGTCATTGAAAACTCTGTATATTGCCAGTGCTGTAGTTTAAAGTTTGTCAGCCCCTGGGGGCCCCCCATTGGCCTGGGGCCACAAGCAGTTGCCTGCCTTGTCTGTTGGCAAGCAGCGCCTCTGTCCCCGTGCTTGCTTGCTTGCCACAAGCTTCCTCCCACAGTCCAAAAGCCACCAATTAACCTAACAAAAGCATGTTAGGTTAATTGGTGATTCTAAATTGGCTGGAGGTGTGAATGTGAGTGTGAATGGTTGTCTGGGATAGGCTCGAGCCATCCCGCGACCCTGAACTGGAGAAGTGAAAGAAGATTGATGGATAGATGGACAATGCATTTTACTTTCTTTGTCTTCTTAATAAAATGATCAGAACTATCACAGGTACATAATCAGTAGTTGCAAGTCTCTTCTGTTTGAAGTAAAGCTTCTTTTCCACTAGTACCTACTCAGATCAACTCAGCGCGACTCGACTCGGTTTCGGTGGTTTTCCATTGCAATTTAGTACCACATCAGCGTGGGTGGGGTCATTATAGCAACTTGTCCCAAAAGTTGCGTGACTTCATTTATATGCGACACAAACACACAACAATGGAGGACATTGAAGCGATTGCGGCTCGGTCGATGGCTTTTTGTCAGACTCAGGGTAAAAGAAGTGAGCCAGAGAAGGCTGCGGGCAGTGAGATGAAACACGGTGTTGTTTGTGTGTAGCCATTTCGCTTGTTGCCGGGTTTCAAAAATGCCGGGTTTGAATTGTGAAGGAGTCGCTCGAATAACTCATCCAGTGACGTCCCTCCCTGGCCAATCAGTAACATGCAGTCCATTGACGTCACATTTTGGGATCGCCTCGGATCGCTTGGAACCCCAGCCAAGCGGGTACTAAAAAAGTACCTGGTACCAGGTACTACCACCTAATGGAAAACCCTAAAAACCGAGTCGAGTCGAGCCGAGCCGAGTAGGTACTAGTGGAAAAGGGCTACAAGAGAGGCAACAATATATAAGAGACTCAAGGGAAACAGAATAACTAAAACCCAGAAGTAAATGAGATAAGAACCAAAACCTTAGAATATCAATAAAAAGAAACTAGGAAATACAGAAATTAAACAAAACTCAAAACACTGGGTC
>VUQS01074591.1:1961-16499 GCA_015108495.1 Heterochromis multidens | reverse complement strand
TCCAGAAGCAATTCAGCAAGAAAAGATAAACTGATGCATATCAACTCTAAGCCTTCTGGCAAACACACAGTCAACCAGGAATAAATACCAGACCTGGGTGGCAATCAACCAACACCTCTGGCAAGGTATTTAATCCCTAGAGAGCGTTGTCATCAAAAGACAAAGACCCACGCATACATAGTACAATTTTAATATTTGTGCCACTTTTGCAGCTTGTCCAGTGGAGAGAGAAGTTCTTAAGCAGGACGGCTTCTTCAGAGTGTATTTATTATAATTTGTGGAGGGAATATAAGTCATATACTGTATGCTAGTTTACTACAGGATACGGGACATCTGGAGTTGTCGTGTGGTTTTTGATAGAGACGACTGATCCTGCTGAGTGATAAAGGTCTATGTGCAGCAGATGTAGCAGAGTATGCAGCTGATAAGATGGTGAAGAAGCAGTGTGTGGCTGGAAAGGTAAAAAAAAATGACACCCTTTCCAATGTTAAATTGGTTAGTTAATGCTAACAAACCTTCTGTTTTTTAGTCAATAAAAAGTGGCAATGGCTCAATAAATGCTGTGTGCAGTGCAATGTGGCAGGGTGCATTGTACTTCAAAGGGGGAGACCACTGCCGTTGGGGAGTGTCTTTGGTTTGCATTGTTTACCTCCAACAGTGTTAAGGTAGGTGGTGTGTGTCAAAACAACATCCACATGAATGCGAGGACCCAAGGTTTACCAGCAGAACTTCACATTTAAGGAAATGATCAGTATCAGGACCTACCAATAAATACTGTGGCTCATCTGTGTATTTTGGACAATATTTCCTCTCTGAAATATAAATTTCATAGTAATACTAAGCAGAGCAGCCTCAAAACCTCAAGCACACTCTTGTTGTCCAGGGAGTTAATGACATTTCGCACATGAAAAACATACTCAGTGACAGCAACAAGGGCATCTGCGATCATTTTCCACCCGGGCTGCCTGGATGTGTGTGCTGTCACTGCCACCATAAATAACTCACTGTCCCCGCCTTTGACAACCCATGGCTGTTGCTGCGCTCCTAATCACAACACCACCTTGACAGAGCCAAATGACAGAGGAGGCAATAAAAGCTGCTCTTCATAGGTATCGGATGGGATCCTGGTTAATAAGGCAGGTAAAGTGCGAGCAGGAAGACGTGACTTCACCTTCAGCCACACCGTGTGCCCCGCTCAGAAAGCGCTATCTGCTACACACCTTGAGCAACTCCCTTTTCTGTGAAAGCGTGAATTATGCGCTCTAATTCAGGCACATTAATGCGAACAGAGAGCTCGTATCAAGCATAAAAGAAAGTCAACAACAGTTACTAATAATGTTTGTTTACAGAAATGAAGAGAATTTGCCAAAGTCGAAGCCGAAACTCGTCTTACCTGCGTGAAGGTTATTTTCCGGAAGTAGCAAACGTGTCGCAAGCTAGAACAGCGAGGTCTTTGTAAAGTCGGACAGTAACGAAATGAAAACAGCACAAAGTCTGGCCAGTATCTCCACCGAGCTGGTTTTCATTAACTATCATTTTTACCGCATAGCTGCCGTTGAGTTCTCCCAGCCTGCTGTCCCAGGTGGAGTTGAACCTGCAGGCGAAGACTGGGCGGATTTCCCAGTTTCGAGCAAACACACTGAACCAAAGAGAGGCTGAGCACTGGAGGAAGTCCATGCAGGTGTACACACTACCGTCCCCCTTTCCACGGCTGCAGGTTTTACATAACAACCTGCTCTTTTAGGGCAGACAAAACACTCTTTCAAAGCAGTAACCCAACCCAACCCAAAGCATCATATTTTGCTTTTATATGTGAAAAGATTGAAAAAAATCCTGCCAGTATTTTAAAAAGAGACATATATCCATGCATGTTTTGTTTTTTTTAAGATGCACAAAGCGTACAAGTAATTAAGCTTTTTTGCTTTTGCAAAGTTCATCCATCTCGGTTATTGGGTAGACTGAGTACAGTTGGTACACTTTTTACTTTTTGCCATTACCACACAGAAGCTAGTGAATGAAAATAAGTTTAATTTAATATGATGATTCCTTTAATTGTGTACTACAAAAGTAATAATCAATAATATCCATAAGTAGTTTGTGTTTTCCACATTTGGCTTATAAACACGGGGTGTATTTTTGTTTCAACTGTACCTGGTATGATATTTAATTTTAATAAATAATTTCATTTGTCGATGAAGAGTAAAAAGCTGATAATTTGTAAAACATTGAAAAGAAATTGCAAATGGATAAAAATATTTACTTATATTTCAATTGCTTTCTTAATATTGAGTTTGCTTTACACATTGTCTAAACATGACTCTTAACCAGTAATCTTAAACCATTCATCTAAACATTATGTAATGTAATTGGATCCTACTACGGGTACAGCTGAGACATTGCGTCTCAACTGTACCCCGCTGACCACACAGCACATTTCTCTCGATTGTCTGATAACCTTGAATGACACTATTTCATGACATATGTCAGTCTTTAGAGTAAAGAATGAAGATTACAATGATCTAAGTTCGGTTTCACAGTGATACAAGCACAAGGAGCTTCTCAATGTGAAAGGGGCATGGTGAAGTGAAAAATTTACCTATAAAAAATAAACTTTGCCAGTATCTTCAGATCGGAGATGCTCACCTACCTCAAATTTCCCATGATCAGAAAGGACGCTAATACGCATGTGCAGAGCGAAAGCGAAAGCGAGACCTCTGGCTTGTTGGAAACTTATCTGAGGTATTTCAACTGTCCCTCTGTTCCAGCTGACTGCAACATTCAATTTTGCATTTAATTTTAGATGTGTGAGATCATGGCTACTAAAACAAAAAACACCAACACACACAGCGTGTTTATATGTGAACTGGTATGCTGGTAATAAAAACCTACTAAAGGTCTTGATATAAACAGATAGAAACTAGTGTGACATGTTAACATCATACGGATTTCTGAACATTCTCTGATGATAAAGAAAATAAAGGCTAATATGGTGAGATAGCAAAATGCAACATTACACAGTCAATTAGAAACTTATATTATGTGACCATGTTTGCAGGGATTTGAGAGGAACTATTTTGCTAATTTCCAACTCCATATTTTTTATTCTTGGACCCTAGTAGAGCCCCTCTGTTCATCCTGTGACTGAAACACACAATTTTAGCTCCTCTTCCTTTAAGACAACCCTCCCTTTAAATCAGCTTTCTTCTCATTGGTTGCCCCTCTAGAACACAAGGTTTAAACAGCAGGTGGATGGGGCTTCTGTGCTCACAGCCAGAGTTGCATGAAGTGATCATATAAGAGATATCCCCTCTCTGTGATGTCATAAAGATTCAAGAATAGAAAACAACTGTTGGAAGACAAGCACAGAAGGGGTTTGAGGCCTGAGCTTGTGGATTACAGGGACTACTTGTACCTAAGCTGACCACCATTACTGGAAACTTATTTTTTTGACCATCCACCATTGTAGCAGTGTGTGCACCCCCAGGATTCAGTAGCTTGTAGAACCACCTTTTGTAGCAATAACTTGAAGTAATTGTTTTCTGTATGACTTTATCAGTCTCTCACATTGTTGTGGAGGGATTTTGGCCCACTCTTCTTGGGTTTTGGCCAACATTGCTTCAGGTTATTAAAGTTTGCAGACATTTGTTTATGCACAGCTCTCTTAATGTCCCACTACAGCATTTCAATTGGATTGAAGTCTGGAGTTTGACTGGGCCATTGCAACACCTTTATTCTTTTCTTTCTCACCCATTCTGTTGTAGATTTGCTGCTGTGCTTGGGATTATTGTCCTGTTACACAACACAGTTTTGGCCAAGCTTTAACTGTTGGACAGATGGCCTCACATTTAACTTTACAATGCTTTGGTGACTGCAAGGTACCCAGGTCCTGTGGCTGCAAAACAAACTCAAATCATCACCCCTCCACCACCGTGCTTAACAGTTGTTATGAGGTGTTTGTGCTGATGTGTTGTGTTTGGTTTTCTCCAAATGTGGTGCTATGCATTATGTGCAAACATCTCCACTTTAGTCTCATCTGTCCAAAGGACATTGTTCCAGAGGTTTTGTGGTTTGTTCAGATACAACTTTGCAAACTTAACCTGTGCTGCCATGTTCTTTTTTGAGAGAAGAGGCTTTCTTCTGTCACACCATCGAAACGAGCCATACTTGTTCAGTCTGTAGGGTCTGAGATGTAGCTCTTGGGTTTTTTGCAGTTTGTATAAACATTGCACGGTCTGAGCTCAGGGTGAATTTGCTGGGACTTCCACTCCTGGGAAGATTGTTGCATTGTTTTAACACACACCTACCAAAGATTTTGTTTTTATAGAGGTGCTCATAATCAAGTGCAATGGATCAATGGATTAGCAGCACTTAATTCACTATTTAATTCCTATTCCTGTGGAAGCAGTGAAGGCATACTTAGTTTTTATGAACAAGCACTTGGCCACAGAGGGAAAGAAGAACTCTGTTTTAAAAAAAAGAGACCAGGCTCAGGAAGGGGCATCAAAGGATATGGTTTTAAACTGGGGTACAAGAGATACATGTAAATGCACACACTCTGTGTTAACTCTGTGATGTGGTGTAATGTAACTAAGAACTTTTACTCGCAGATGGTTGTTTAATTGTATTTAGAACTGTCATTGCCTAAATGTGCATTTCTACCATCCCAATTAATTAACTTAAAAACTGTGTTCTGCATAGTAAAATGTGAAGTGTTATACTTGCTACTTGAATCCAAAATTAGTGTGCTTGATGACAAACCTGCAGCACTCTCTAAAGGGTTACCATTTTGTATATGAAAAGGCTGAGCATTTGAATCACTTTATAGCGGGGCAATAAAACATTTCCTTTTGGGGTTTTTTTTTTGCATGTCCAGACCTCAAATTTGCATCAAAGTCAGCATGAACATTTTAGACAACATTTACTACATTCGTATGCATTATAGCCTATTTTCCCACATTGGTGGTTGTGATTATGACAGTTGATGTGTTGTGATGTGTTTTTGGCATGTATAAAAATGTGGCATGTATAAAAATGTCAGGAAGTTATAAAAAATGCTCAACACAGTAACTCAGAACCAGCGAATTTGGCATTTCCCTCAATAAATTACTTAAACACCTTTCAAAAACTGTAGAAAAATACTAACAGTTTTGGCACTGTATTAGTTAAAAGGGCTGTGACACATGGACAGTGTAAAGCACGATACCCCCTGCAGAAAGGAAGGGAAGTCTCAGTGCCATAAAACCTCTCTGTGAAAGCCTGTTCACTGCAGGATTTATAGCTGTGGTAGGAAGCTTCAATTCAAAGTGACATTTGCTGATACAAGCTCAGAGAATGAGACTCTCCATGAAGCAATACAGATGTCAGCTGGTCTATATTTCATAAGAAACCAAGGAAGTCAGGCCACTCATCTTTCATGATTTTTAGGGTTGCCTTGCCGACATTATTATTAAAATTAAAAGGTAAATAAAACATATGAGAAAACTTGCATAGTTCTAAAAGACATGGAGCACCTTTCATTTGGTTATGTGGAAAAATCTCAGCATAAGGTACGCAACCTTTTCAAACCCCCCCAAAAAGCAAATCTCGAACTAAATGTAACTTTTCAGTACCCCAAACAAATCACATGAAGTGCCTGTATTTCATGATGACACTTTTTCCTGTCACACTTAAACAAATCATGCCAAAAACATTATTTACAGCAAGCATGTTGGTATGTGAAAAATGTGAAATGGGTAACTAAAACTTTGAGGGCTTCCTCCAATGTGTTGGTGAAATAGATGAGAAAGAGTGACACCGTGTGTTTAGATTAGGTACTATAACTCAGTTTCTTTAAACAGTAATAAATACATATACATATAAAACTACTAATAAGGCTGCATGCATACACATATAGGCAACAGTTTATTGGTGGTTTTGATATTGATTGATTAAACATGAGAGAGGAAATCTATCAGAAAATCTAACTTCAATATGTAGATTTGAGCTACTTATAGTTTGTACAGATCTGGTGTTTGTAACTGCCAAAAGGCACATGTTTTTCTTTATCATTCTATTTGAATTTTGGCCCATGATGGGAAGCTTGGAAGTAAGTTGCAAAGACAGAGACAAGACAAACAATGGCCAAACAATAAAACATATCCTGAAGTCTCGCTCTCGCGCACACAGAAAGGCCCCACAGCTCTGTGTTTGAGTTCTGGTGCCTACAAACAAGAAACAGGCTGTTTGTCTTCCCCGGGATCAGTAAACATCCTCAGCAGAAACAAGTTCTTCTGGAGTGAGAGAGGAGAAACTCACACCGTCAGGGCAGCTGCACTCTCACTCCACCACAGCCTTTGATGTCCTTCAGAGAGAGCTGATAATGAAAGCTCCTTACATCTTAATTCTTTTAATTGGAGTGTGGATGTAACAGGTTGCTGATACTCGGCTGTCGTTCTTTTGGCTTGATGAGGAATGAGGAACTAATTGAAAAGAGAAATTTTGTGCAGTTTCTCTAATAAAGAGTGATACCTGTCTAGATGGCTCACAGTAAAAGACACATACAGGGTATGCTTTCACACACAGGTCACAAATATTCACTTTATTCTCTTTCCTTTCAGAATGACCCTTTTCTTAAACAGCTGGGTGCTGTAGTTGTGACCAAATATGACTTTAACTGGAGTAAACGGTGTATTGGGACGGTGTTCTAGTGAGATCTTACAGAAGCACACTGGTGCAGCTAGGATCACTTAAAATACAGTGAAAATAAAACAACCACGTTTATTGTGATGAGGTAACATGTCAGTGTGATGTGGTTTTTAATGCTTTTTGGTCCCCAGTGGATATCTATGGCTCAGAGGTATAAGCGATATCAAACATCAGTGACACAGCCATACATGTAAGACAAAGTCATTAAATGCAATTTCTTGACAAAGAAGAAAACAACAGAATATCATAAAATTGTTTCCTTTATCTTTCTAGTCTAATGCATCTCATTGAGCCTTACTTTGCAAATGAGCAAGGGGGTGTTTGTGTGTGTGTGCTCTTTTGTTTTTTACTGTTGCTAAGGGGAAACCAAGGACACTTTAATGCTGCAGCAGCTTGCTTAACCCTCCTCTGGTGACTCCAGGCAAAAAAAAAAGAAAAAAAAAAAAAAGAAAGAAAAACCTTCTGCAGCTTGCCCTGGGCGAGACAACAAGGCATTTGGTTCAGGCAGCAGCTTGTGCTGCAGCCTCAGGTCCAGTCTGGCTTGCACATGATAGATTTTAATCAGTGACTTATGACCCAAACCAGACTACACTGACTGCATTCAAGCTTCAGTAACCTCATCAGCTGTGGTTAATTTTGGCCTACATTGCTAAAGATTTGCTGAATCATAGTTGATTTGTCTTCTTTATTATACTGTTAGCCAGTAATTGGCTGCTCACTTAATTTCTTGTTGTCATTTTCTTAGAAAATTAGACATTATTTGTAAAAAAGATATCAGCCAAAGAAAATAAAAATGCTACTATAACATAAAAGTTTGTACGTTTGCGTGCAAATCTAGATATCTCCTGTATATATGTTCTTAAGCCCAGAATGATCTTCAAGGGCCTGCTTGTTTGTACCTGCTGTGTCATTCTGCTCGTCCTCTCAGCATGACACCCTGTAGCCTTGGATCAGCCCCTTTGACATCAAAAGACTTCTGTGATTCTTATCAGATAATATTCTTGTCCCTCTTCCCTCCCTCTTGAGTCCAGTCTCCTCACAATGTTGACCTGGATCACGCACACTGTTCGTTATGGCCCCTTGGTCTTTCCTCCTCTTATCACGGTGATGGCCAGGCCATGATAAGGCAGGTCCAGGCTCAGGACACAGGGAGGGAGGGAGCTGAGCACTCTTTTAAGCAGTTGCATAACTTCAAGGCAGTAAAGCAGTAATCTTAGCTCTGTGCATGACGTACTGTGGTTTACATACTCACAAAAGGGACATATGGTGATCATAAATGAATTCTGACTTGTGCAATGCAGTTTCAAATTATCCACACATTTAAACTGTAGATATTATTTTGATTTCAAGTTTATATGAATGTGATTTAGGAATATATATTTATACTCATCTTCTTAGTTCAGCTACATCTGACGTGTGACAACAGCACATCTGTGTCGGTGGTACATGCATTTATGAGTATACTGGCCAGGCAGACAGACAGAGGAGACTGGTGTCCAAAGTCACGACCCTGCCCTGACCTGAATGAAGGAAATGGTCACACTGCTCGAGACAAAGCAGGTTAAAGGAGAGTCTGAGGGGCTGGCTGGTCAGGCTCTAACAATGGGTCCGTGCTCTAAGACTGTGGGCCACACAAAGGCCACAGAAACCCCCTTTTTCTACTCCCACATTGCAAAAGAGCTGGCATTTCACACCGGCCTGTGAACAGCCATTCAATCAAACTACTGTTTAACCCGACCCCTGGCCTTAACAGAAATTAAGAAGAGTCTGGCGGGATGTATTTAGGTAACTGATCACACTGACCTCACTTCACCTGACCAGCATCAAGTCACTAAACAAACAGTTCTCTCTTCAGTTAATATTACAAAACTTTTAATGTCAAAATCCAAAATGTGTAATCACTGCTAAAAAAAAAAAAAAGTTAACATTCCTTAAAGCATGTAATCAATAGGGAACCCAATAAATAATGTGCCTAGTGATGGGGTGTAAGAAGCAGTAGCACCCTGGGGAATAAGAAACATGACCAGACCCTTCGTCTGGGTCAACTACCCTCGAGCTGGGGCTGAAAGAGGCAACCACATGACCCTCTCTCTTCTCAATGGACTGCTCCTCCCCTCTACCTGTACATGGCTGAATCAAGGTGTGGGGGCTGAATATCAAACAGACTGAGGCCTTTGATGTGGATAGAAACACAAACACTGATTTGAGCAGCGTCGTAACAGCTTATTTGTTCCCTTTAGTCATTCATTGAGCTGCTTGTTGAATGTGCATGTCTTCAAAGGACTGCTGCATGCACCAGTGGTACAGTAGCCAAGGAGGACCTGAGAGATGCCTGGCCTGGAGAGGTTGTGGGAAGGCCATCTGGCTTCCTGTTCCTTAGATTTGATATTGATTTATTGACTGTACATGGCAAAGATAAGGGGGGCAACAGCTGCCAGAAGTTATCCACTGCATCCTCGCAAACAATAGACCTCCTGGTCATCTGCATCCTGACTAAATGGTTAATGGATCATTCATAGTTAGGTTTTTACAGGGAAAACAGAAGTTACACAAGAAACAAGTATAATATAAGTTTTGCCTTTTTGAAGTAACAAGAAATGCTAAATGTCACTAAAACAATTACATAAATTAACCCCTTTAAGGTCACAGATTTACTGCTAATTTTACACTTTATAGAGTGTATTTAAGGACATTTACTGCTCTGCAGAGCTGAGATAATGGCAGTTTTGACGTTTGTTGTAATAAAGATTGATCCCAATAATGAGGTGCAAAATTGCATTTACTATTCCTAACAAACCCTAACAACCTTTCACAGTTTACACAATCACAAAAACCATTAATTCAAATTTAGGCTCCTATGAATAACATGTCTCCCATTCCTGTTAAGTGAGCCAGGAGCAGTTTGGCCTAAGCCTTGTTGTTAGAGGTGTTAAAGCAGTGCCACAGTAAATTGTACTCAAGCCTCATTTCTCTCACCAATGCACCCCCCACCTTTAAAGAAAGACACTCACACAGAGAGAGACTCTAGTGTCAGCCACCCAAGCCTGTTCCTCTTGCCCACCCCCCACCCTTTCTTCCCTTTCCCTTCCCCTGCCCACACAAGCCTGTGATGTGACTGTCTGAGATAATGAGGTGAGAATTTTATTGCAGTGATCTGTGAGCCTGGCACCAATCTGTGAGGAGGACAGCCACCAGGGCCTCTGGTGTGCAGGCTCTCTAGTGTGGGGCGCCCTCTGTTGATTGCTGTGAGCTCTCAATGAATCCAAGTACTGCTCCCGCGGGTCTGCAATGCACTTCAAAGTGGGAGATCAAGGGTCGACTTGCGCATGACATCCAGAGAATGACAATGCCTCAGCCAGCCTGCACCTACTGCAAGATACCAGTCCCCCAAATACAAAGGCCTGCAGGCAGCTCCCGTACTACTTTTCTTCATGGAGGAAGTGCTCATTCACAAGAGTGATATACATACAGGAAGAAGGTAGTGCTCTATCTGTATTCTACCCACCTACTGGTGGGCAGAGGCAGTGTGAGGGCAGCAAAGGAAGGACAGCAAAGGAGATATACTGGCAACAGATTCTTTGAGGTGTCCTGTTTGACTGCTGAAGCATTAATTGATAAGATACAGCATGAGTCGACATCACACCGCTTATCTTCACAGAAAGATACCTCATTATCTTGTGTATTTCAAGACAAACATGTATGACAGTGTGATCAAAGAGTTTCCAAAGTGGGCTCTTTCGGCTACTTTGATATTCTTTAGTTGAAGCACAGATGTGAATAACACTCACTCCAGCTCCTCTTAAATAAATAAAATGGAGTGGCTGCATGAATACCAAATATGAACTTTCAGTGTTAGTTACATTCTGCACATAACCATCACTGCAATTGCATCCAAACTGTTTCGTGCAGCAGTGAGAGCTGCTTTCCCGTTCACACACACACGCACACACACGGACACACCCTTTTCCACCCCAGCAGGCAGCTAGAGGTGAACCTCTTGTGATCAGGCTGTCGTTTCCTCTGGTTGGCTCTGTTATTCCAGAAAGCCTTTGTAAAGGAGCCAAGTGGCCCAGGCACAGACAGAAGGTGGGCTCCTCGCATGCATCTGAGGATGTCAGGCAGGGGAGGGAGGGAGGGAGGTGCTCCTGGCAGGCAGAGACAAGAAGAAAACAAACATGGAGCTGAAACAAGACAGCGGCATAAAATCCCTGCTGATTTATACAGTAAATCAGAGCAGAGTTATATTGATGGTGCAATAAAGAAAATATAGCAAGGATGAACCTGGCTGATGTGGACATGTGTTAATAGACAAAAAAGGAGCCTCTTAAGTGCATGCTTGCTTCAAAACAAACACGTATCATACAATTTAGGCCAAGACATGTTTGAAAAATAGTTGCCACTCAAAAGAGAATCCTGAAATTAAATGAATAAATAAATAAGAAAATCACAAGTCTTTAACTGTCCAAAGTCTCCAAAAACAGTTATGCACTTTTATAACTCAAAATCAACTTTTACCTGATCAGGAAGCTTTCAGAAAGAAAGGACAAGGGCTGCCATTCTGCTGCAACAAGTGTTTTGTGGTTTACAAAGTGTTTTATTGTATGGTCTATCAGGAGGACTGCTGTGTAGTAGCCATGTGACTATTTTACAAATAATTTTGTAAAACATTAAGCAGATTATAAAATGTAATGTATCTTATAGACTGAATGTCTTTGCATTTTTACTGTAAAAATCTCTCAAATTGCGGGTGTTGTTTGGTACACAAATTTCAATAAATATTTATGTTGAAATTTTCTTTTTTTTCTTTTTAAAAATAAATTTGCCTCACCTTGCCTTGTTGAGGAAAAAGTGGCATTGTGTCTTATTAGTGTATTTTTTTGCAGATACTCATTAGTATACTGTGTACTGGGGCAGCAGACTGAGGTGGACACCAACAGACTCAACACTGCCTGCAAGGCCAATGTGCAAGGCTGTGCTGTGGGTGCGGAGCCTGACTCTCTAACAGGGGTGTCAGAAAGGAGGATGCTGTCCAAGCTACTGACAATATTGGACAATCCTGTCCACAAAACATGACGTGCTGGACAGTTACAGGAGCATGTTCAGCAAAAGACTCTTTCTACCACAATTCACCACAGAAGACCACAAGAAATCATTCCATCAGTCTTTACAAATCCTCCCTATGACTGTTATTGTGAATACAGACCAACACCTGGATTATTTTCACTTCCCATTATCTTTTATATGATGGACATAATGCTGTTTAACTTTTTTCACCTTTAGAGTTTTTATTTTAACATATAACCTAAGTAACCTATATAGTTTGTATTTTTCTATCCTTTATGTTTAAATTTAAAGTGAGAACCTGTAACAAAGCAGTTTCCCCCCTGAGATGTATCAGAAGTCTTCTGATTCTGATTCAAAGTATGAAAGCCTATAAATAAAAGTGTAAGTGTAAGTGGCTAAGGTGGTTCAATAGCATCAGTACTTACTGACTCAGTGTTATAGGCTGTTTTTCACTTGGATTTTATGATCAGGCACAGGTTAAGTTTTATAAATCTGGTGATAGGAATAAGGACAGTTATTGTAATTCTCCTGAGTGCCCACAGAGCCCAAGGTTGTTCATTTTGCCCTAATAGCCATTGATTTATTACATGTTGAATATGGGCATGTTTTTTCCACATGGGCAGAATTTTTAAAAATAACCTAAGACTTCAGGGGCTAATGTTGAACTTTTGCTGAACTCAATTTTTTAAGATGTAATTGCTTTTTATTTTTCAGATGGTATGATAAAAAGTCATCAGGCTGCTTAAAATCGACTCTGCCTATGTCGGCATCTAACTCGAGTATGAACCAGTGTTGTGTCTACACATAACCGACAACTTAGCAAAGAACCAATTTAAAGTGTACCTTTATGCACTTCATTACTAGCAGCCTGTCACAAAAAACACATAATTTGTTCTCATTTCTTTACTTGAATCTATTAAAAATCACATGGTTTGACAGTCATAAAATAGTATTTTTGCACCAATAAGGTGATTCTCAAAGAGCTATAATCTGAAAACTTGGCATATCTCAGCATGGTGTGCAGTACGTCCTTAAAAAATCTGAGGAAACAGGACATGTGGAGGACAAAAGAAGAAGTGTCAGGCCTAAAAAACTATCCACAGCAGATGAACAGCATCTGAATGTCATGTCCTTAAGAAATAGGTAAAAATCCAGCCAAGACCTCGCACAGGAGCTGAGAGATACATCTGGAAGGGTGGTTGTCAGGAAGTCATTCTTAAGGAAGGAAACAGGGAGAAAAGGCTGAGGTATGCCAAATTACACAAGAACTGGACTGAAAATCAGTGCTAACTGCTTCATTTTTCAGCATGACAATGATCCCAAACACACTGCCAATGCAGTAAAAACATACCTGGATAGAAAAACACTCAATGGAACACTATCAGTCATGGATTGGCTACCTCAGAGCCCGGACCTCAACATTAATGAAGCAGTGTAGGATCATCTTTACAGAGAACAGAACAAAAGGCAGCCAACATCCACAGAAGAGCTCTGAACTGTCCTTCAAGAAACCTGGAGAACTATTCCTGGAGACTACTTAAAGATAATTGCAAGAAAGCTGCCTAAGAGGGTTCAGGCTGTGTTGAAGAATAAAGATGGTCATACCAAATACTGACATTCAAGCTTATTATAATTGTACAACCTCTGTTTTTTGCCTTACATACTGTATTTCCAGGTATGGTTGCACATGTTTTGATAAATTCCTGCTACTATTTCCTATTTTCCTGGCAAAATATAACGAAATGAGGGGTAGCTCAAGACTTTTGCTAAGTACTGTACGTCGTGTGAATTCGCTGTATTCTCTCATATGCTTCTAATCTGCATAATTTGCATGCATGACACACACTTGTCAGGGCTTTAATTTGCAGCATTGCAACGTCTGTATGTAATGATTGATTTGAGGTCAAAGCGCGCCCTCTACTGTTCAGTGCTCACCCGTGGCACCGGTCAAAGTGACGTGACTGTCACGGTACACCACCGGATGGGTAACGGACACCTCCTCGCCGTCTATATTTAGATGTCTAACCTGTACAAGCAAATCAAGAGAAAACTGCAACCATTAGAGGGGCCAGCCGGTTAAAAGCATTAAGGCCAAGAAGCGATGGCCACGGTGAAGAAGGACGACAGGCTGACGAGGTCTCAGAGCTTCGTGTGCGTCGGTTTCGCTGGGTTTTTTAGCAAAACTGTCACGTCACCTTTGGAGGTGGTCAAAATTAAAAGTCAGGTGGGCACTTTTCATACCAAGAGGGGTTTCTGGCAAAGTTTTCTCATCATCTACCAGAATGAAGGACTTCGGGGATTTTGGAAAGGAAATCTCGCCTCCTGCCTCCGGTTGTTTCCCTACAACGCAGTTCATCTGGCAACATACAGAAAGTGAGTAAAGCTAGTTATATGTTTGATTTTTCTCACTTTGTATCGACTTCATGGCATCTTATGTGGTCGTTTGACCCAAATTTATCCTAGTTTGTTATCCAACTTAGGTCAGGTGACGTCGATTTGGTAAGTTGTGTTTGTGGTGTAAAACAGTATAAAACATACTGAAGTTAAAGAAAAAGTGATGTTACAATGAATTCTTTGTGTATGAAGACCTAAAAGAATAGAAATAGTTTGTTTAAATGGTTTGTTTACTCTTATTCCTGTAGCTAAAGATGTGCTTCCTGTTTCTCTGTGAGAGTCGCACGCTCCATTTTAGGCCAATCAGAAGGCTGGATTTGCTCAGCCGAGTTTTAAAGGTGGAGGGTTGTGTCTTCTCCGGGTTTTGTCTCGCAGGTAGTGTCATCATAAATGATC
>VUQS01074590.1:4733-61597 GCA_015108495.1 Heterochromis multidens | reverse complement strand
CACAATGAATGAAGAAACTCCCTTGGTGAATAAAAAGGTTTGCAGTTTATAAGAAAAGACTCCAGGTGAGGACTCCATGACTTCCTAACACTGTGACATCAGTACACCAACCTTTATTGATGTAGAAGCAGATTCCACCTCCTCTTGTTTTCCCCAAGAGCTCCGCACTGTGATTCACTCAGAAAAAAAACTGAAGTCCAGCATCCGAAGACCGCAGTCTGGGATGTGTTCACTGAGCCAGGTTTTGGTGAAGCAGAGGGCAGCGGATCCGCGAAAGTCAAAGGTTTTGAGTATGCAGTTCATCCATTTTGTTTACCAGTGATTGCACATTTGCCAGGTGTATAGACAGGAGCAGGGCACGCAGTACCCGCTGACGCAGCTTGACGAGGGCGCCGGCACGCTTGCCGTGTCTGCATCTCCAGCAAATGCCATAGAGCGCCGCTGCGCCTCCAACCAGAATCTCAGTTAAGTTGTCAGGGTCGATGAAAACTGGGGAAAAAATAGCTAGAGAGGACTGTCCGATGTTTAAGAGTTCCTCTCTGGTGAAAGTGATGGGAGGATAGCAGCAAAAAACAGAGTAAACACACAGAAACACAGAAAGCACGAGCGAGCAAAGTACCGAGGCAGCCATCCGCGGCGCCATCTTGATTATCTTCTTCCATCCTTCACTTGACACACTGGACACTATATTGAGATATGCCAAGTTTTCGGCTAATGGCTCTTTGGGAATCCCCTTGTTTGTGCAACAATACCATTTTATGCCTGTCAGTGTTATCTTTGGCATTTTTTATAGATTCAACTAGAGAAATTGGAACAAATTGTGTTTTTTTGCAACAGGCTGCTAGTAACAAAGTGCCTAAAGATACAATTTAAAATTGGTTCTTTGCTAAGTTGTCTGTTATGTGTAGACACAACACTGGTTCATCCCTTGGGTTATGTGCCTTTGTTATGCTTGAATGATGCATAGGTCAGTATTAAGTGGCTTAACAAATAAAAAAAACATTCCTCTGAAAATGCTCAGGTACAAGGACTGGACTGAAAATGAGTGAAAAGCAGCCAATGTCAAAAGAAAAACTTTGAAATACCTTCAGAAAGCCAGGAGAAGTATTGCTGAAGACTACTTTAAAAATTACAAAAAAGTCTGGGTTCCTAGAAGCAAAGTATAAAGAAATGAGGGATGGCTCAAGACTTTTGCCCAGCTCTGTATGATGTTTTAATGCTCAGTCTTTTACATTTTTAAAAATATGCCTTTTCTCCATTCATAGTGGAAACTCTGCACGAGCTTGGTTATATTACACACTAATGATGTCATGAGTACAGCATGAGTGTCGTTATCTAGCTCTGGGGTTAATTAAGCAGTCTGAAACAATAAAAATGCATTGCAATTTTAGGCATATTAGTACCATTTTATGCAAAACTCTTCACACTGTCGAATTAAAGCCTTTACTGAGGGTAAATATGTCAGGTTTTACATGTAGTGATTCAATTAACAGTAAGAGTTCAGTGTTGATGTGTAATCATGCTCATTATATAAGTAATCCTATTGGACCACAAGATTAGAATCATGTTCCTCTGATCAGTCAAAAAATCAAAGTGGGATTACTTTGGCCGTATCATGGATTTCTAAGAGGATTAGGGGCTGAAACACTCATTATAATCTAAGAATAATTCATTTCCTGATTGATTTTTGATAAAAATTTACTTTGCTGGGTGAGAAATGTCTGGGAGTCAAGAGGCAGAGCAGTTATCTGAAATCAAACCATACGCCTGTCTTAAGATTTATGTCACCGGTGCTCTTTATACCAGCTGTGTCCATGGCAACAAAACCCTACATGTGATATACTTGAAATCTGACAGCTGATTGGTGTGAACATTTTGATTTCACAGTCTGAGAATGTCTGTCTATTATCCCTCTCTGGAGAACAATCAGCTTAGAGATGATCAGATTTAGAGCTATCATGTCGATTTGTCAAGAAGGAGGTCGGAAAGAGAGAAATGAAACAGCCACGCTGCATTATATGAACAAGGCATCTGTGTTTGCATTTATCTTGCGTAACACATGGACGTCTCCCTGTGTTATTTCATCAAATTAGCTCAAAGAGTCAGTGTAGAACATCCAAAAGAACTTGTAAAACATGTTGCACCAAAAACTCGGGGTGTGTAATTAATCATGTGGAAATTAAAGTAAAAGGAGAGGGTTCGACCTTGTCCTGTGAGAGTTAACCCATGTCCGCAGCACAGGACTATTTTTACATTATTTTCAATTATCATCTGAAACAGACAGGGACCCTTGAGGAAGGTAGCCTCATTTTTGCCAAGTCGCTGTCATTGAGTCACATTACCACATTCTTTATATAGCTTAGCTGTGGAAACACGGTCAGCTGGCTCACGGTGTCCCTCAATTCCGTCTCCCTTAAGATTAAAGAGTTGGTTTGATAGAAATGTTGAATACTAATTGTTCCCTACAAACTCTTTGACAAAGTAAAAGTGTACTACAGTGAGAACTGACAAAAAAAACCCCACAAACTTATACAAAATGAAATGATTTTACTTCAGCCCCTTACATATACAACAGCAGTAAGACTAGTGTTGACAGGTGCATTCACAGTGCATTATTTCTTAAAACTACCCTGCATAAAAATGTCACTGAAGAATTATGCAAAAAAATGTCACTCGAGTAATGCCATGAAAGCATTCAGCTGTGCACAGAGTGTCCAGGATAATGACTTTAGAGATACTGTCTTGTTGTGCACGAAATACTTCTTCGTTTAGTGTGACAGCATCTTAATTAATACACACTCTGGGGGTGTTAGACTGGACTGGGTGCCTGTGGTGATTGGCAGATAGATTAATACTGTCAGACCCTGGAGATACATGTCACATTCCACTTGAAGCCATTGTTTCTTGTTTCAAGGACAGTTCCCCCACCCCTTGACGCCGCCCCTCCTTTACTCTTCCACTGTTCCTGCACTGAGAAAGGGTCTGTGAGGGTCAGTATCATTTAAACAAAAGTCTCAAAACACAAATGCTGGGGTGGATCCCATAGGAGAAGGAGCAGTAAACATTGTGTCATCATTCTGTCACTACTGCTTCTATAATTGTATAAAATGCAGTTAAGACCTTTACCAGATGTTCTGCTAACTACTCTTATATTCTGCATTATGAACTGACACATTGCTAAACACCTTCCCGAAACGCTGGTTGTCCAATCATAGCTGAGTTATTGTGACAAGGTGCTGCAGACCTACACATCTCAAAGAGGGCTGCGTGGGGTTATAATACTCAGTATCTAAAAAATGGGAGGATTGTGTCCTTTAGCTTTCCAAAGCAAAAACAAAAAAGTCTAAGAAATGGATTTAATAATGTTCTGATCTGCTCTAATAATAAAAAATAATAAAAAACTTTTCACACCACTCTATCCAGTCCTGTGAAAAACTACGTACACCTTTACTGCTTCAATGGGAGCTAAGAGGGTAAGTAGCAGCCAGCTGCTGCTAATAAAATGCATTTGATTAAATGATCATCAGCAAGTGTGAACACCTCTATAAAAGCAGAAGTTTTGGCAGTTTGCTGGTCTGGAGCATTTATGTCAAGGAGGAAAGACATTAGCAATTGTCTTTTATAAGCAATAGTTGTTGCCCATCAACCTGGGAAGGGTTATATGGATATTTCCAAACAATATGAAGTCCATCATTCTACAGTGAGATTATTCACAAATAGAAAACATTCAAGACAGCTGCCAATCTTCTTCATCTTTAGGCTTCAAAATGGGACTTCAGAAACCAATGGGTGACGTCACGGTAGCTGCACCCATCTTTTATGCTGTCTATGTTTTTAACCAGAGAAAGTGGATAAGTGGAAGAGGATAGATGGATGGATGCTGGCCAGTAGAAAGAATGCAGGTTTAAGTTGCTTCCACATTTCCTTTATCTTTTATATACAGTCTGTGGCTATAAACCAAAGCCATTATTACCTTCTCTCTCATATGACATGAAAGTGGCATAAGTGTTGCAAGTGTCAGTGCCAATGCCGAAGCATTTGTGTAGTTTTGCGGATTCAATGCTAATATTGTGTGTGTCAAAATTTGATGCTACTTGAAAGGTTTTATAATGTAATTAATTCATTTTTATTGTGCTGAACCTTGGAAGAAAAAGTGGTGATTTCATCATTCACACGTCTCTTGACATTCTTGGAGCATCCTTCATGTACTCATTTGTTCCTACTATGTTTTTAAGGTCAACAAATAAATCAAAGACAGTCTGAAAGCCAGAGGTATTTTACACAGCTTTAACTCCACCAGGGGCTGTATTTCATTTCCCGGAATCAACATTTTATTTCATTTTTTTTCCTGCCCTTCGTTTCTTTCCCATATGGGTTCCTGTTTGTACTCTGCTTCAACCCTGCCTTGGGCTCAACTTTGGAATGAGTCTGTCTCTGCGAGATGATTGGCGGTTGGGCTCCAGCCAGGGACAGCTGGTCTCTAAGAAACTGTCTTGGTGTTTGGAATACATTAACGGCCACCACACTCAAGGTGCCTTGATGTAGTTGAAGAAGTCAGGTTGCTTTTGACACCCCATCTTCTTTCAATATCATGTTTGACATTTGGGATGTAGATATATTTCTTTTAGCATTTCCTGAAATGAATTCATTCCATCTAGTTATTTTTTTTCTATGTCTCTGCAGTGCATTAGAATCATATTAACACATGGCTCTGTCAGTCACAGGCAGTGGCATTTTTCTCGTTGAAATTGCCTGTTTATGCTTTTGTTGAAAACACAGTCACTAAGCATCCCCTTCAGTCAATCTAAATATTTTATTTATCAGGGACTGACAGAATATGCCCCAGAGTTTTAATGCCGCATTTGTTATCATCGCTTAATTGCAGACTACATGTTTAACACTCCACTGGGCCATGGATGATTCAGAATTGCTCAATTTAAAATGACTGCAGTGCCAGTCAATGAGGGAAGGCAGATTCTCATCCAAGGCTGCCCTGACACAATTCAAAATGACAAAAGAGTGTGAAGGGAAAATATCTTAGCTAACTTTACATTGTTTCCTGGATATCACTGTTTTTTCCTGATTATCATAGGTAGTTAACATGCATTAATTTGCCTTATGAAAATTCTTTTTAGATGTTTTTTGTATTTAAAGTTGATCTGATATCAACTTTAAATACAACACACAGTAATTACTGTGTTGGAATAATGTGATTAGTTTTTCTAATCACTTACCTGCTAATCTCAGTAATGCTTTGTTACTTAACATTGACCTATAGTGATGTTGCTTAGCTTGGGAACTTGGGACTCTAAGGCCTCAGTCACACAGGCCTAGAGACTGGTCGGTGACCCTGGCAACCTCAGGTTGTTAGGGAAAAATGTGTATGACTGACCATGACTGGTTGGTGAGTGGTTGCTGGAAGTTTAGTAGTTTGCATGGAAGATGCCAACTTGTCTGCAAACACTCGCTAACTAACACCAAGCAGTAGTAAAACTAAAAACAGTGCAACAGAAGCTTGAAATAGAGAACATTTGCCTTCAAAGTAAAAGTTGTGCTTTACCGGTGAAACAAACACATTTCAAAAGGTGCAACTTTTACTTTGAAGGTGAACGTTTCCAGTTTCTGTGTTGGTCTGCACTTTTTGCAGTTTCACTACCGCTTGGTGACCAGTTGGCAAATGTTTATAGACAAGTTGGTGTCTTCTATGCATAGATGGTAACTGGACTGGTATTTATACAGGACCTTTCTACTCAGTTAAGCACTCAAAGCACTTTCTGCTACAAGCCTCATTCACACAACCACACACACATTCATACAACACTGCCTGGAGGAGTCAGGGATCAATCCATCGACCAAGTGATGTAATCTCTCCAGTGTGTCCTGGGTCTATCCCAGGGCTTCCTCCCAGTAGGACATGCCCAGAACACCTCATCCAAGAGGCACCCAAAAGGTATCCTAGTCAGATGCTCAAACCACCTCAAATGGCTCCTTTTGATGTGGAGGAGTAGCAGCTCTACTCTGAGTCCCTCTCGAATTACTGAACTCTTCACCCTCTCTCTAAGGGAGAGGCCAGCCACCCTCCGGAGAAAACTCATTTCCGTCACTTGTATCCGCAATCTCATTCTCTAGGTCACTACACAGAGCTTGTTATCATAGGTGAGAGTATGGATGTAGATCGGCTGGTAAATCGACAGCTTTGCTTTTTCTCTCTTGACCACAATAAACCGGTACAGTGTCCGCATCATTGCAGCCCCGATCCATCTGTCCACTCCACTCCAATCCCCTCTCCCCTCACTCATGAACAAGACCCAGAGATACTTAAACTCCTCCCCTTGGAGCAGCAACTTGTCCCTGACCTGGAGTGGGCGCTCCACCCTTTTCCGGCTGAGAACCATGGCCTCAGACTTGGGGGTGTTAATTCTCATTTCTGCTGCTTCACACTCGGCTGCGAACCGCTCCAGTGAGAGCTGGAGGTCACCATAAATTGTCTAAAATTACAGTTAGGGAGGATAACATAGCTGAATGAGGAAACGAAAAGGCCAGTAAAAATGAGGAAGACCAGGACAGAGGGCAGCAAATGTCCCAGAAGCAACAGGTAACTTATTGAGAAATTTAAACCTTTTTTGCTAGTATGAAAACTGGCATCATAGGTAGCCTACCTTTTAAAAAAAAAATAGTCAAAGCACATGTGATGTTATTACTTCAAGAGTCATTTCTATCTTTAAAAAGGCAAAAAAAGGTGTTCAATAATGATGGAAGACATTCCTTACATTCTCCCAGCTTCAAGTATTTAATACTCAGACACCACAGAGAAGCAATTTGAAAGCATGGGTTAAGACCATGCATTGCTCAACAATGGTTCTGAGTAAAACAGTGAGACATATACAAACTTAAGTATCCATATGTGCTATATAGCCATCACTATTGCTATAAACTTTTAATCCTTTGCTCCGCATCCACAGCCACCCCAGCAGCATTCTTTGACCTGCTGGAGTGCCTCCACTCTTTCTTTTTCAAATCTCATGCCCACCATCATAAATAAGAAGCGTTCAAGAAGTAGGGGCAGAGAACTTGACAAGCTGTCTAAGCTAGACAAGTAGACTGGCATGTCACATGAGCCTGTGAATACCATTCTACAAGACTTTTGATCCAGACCTTAGGGAGCATTCGACACCTCTAGCTAAGGGAATAGAAAAAAAAGCTTTGGAAATTCAGTACAATCTACATGCTCATCATGTTTCAGATGCTGCTCTCAGGACCTGCATAAACGCCTTCAGAAAGGAACAATTGATTTTGTGCCGAAAACAGCAGTACACTGTTTCAGTAACTTTGGAGTACACTCCAAAGTTACTGAAACAATGAGAACAGCGTGTTTTTGCAGAAGTTTACGATGACACAATTAAGCTGAACTTTGACCTTTCGGATATAAGATGTCACGGCTCCATAATGTTACGCTATTGAGCATACATGGGGAGAAAAAGTCTTAAAAAATGCCATTATATTTTGGGTTACGAGGCTTTAGAGGCCTGTTAATTGATTTGAGACATGGCAAATCAAATCCCAAGTTCTCCTTTCATTTACTACACAGGTATTGTGTAGCTCTTATGATGATGATTTATTTTTGATGGAGAAGAATATGGTTCCAGTTCCTAATGGTTAACAGTGCGCCCACTGCCCCTATCTGTCACATCAGAAGGTTGCATTCTTATCGTGTGGGCCTCTTTAGGTTCATTTCATATGTTTTTTGAACATGTTGAGAGGGGATCAACCTTTACTAGAGGAGAAATCAGTGCTGTCAGTTATTTTGAGTGCAGTTGGGCTAAATATAGTGCTAATTTCAAAACCATTTTCCATATACTTCCATATACTGTGGAACTAAAGTATGATAATAGAGATGATCTAGACCGTGGAATACACTCACTCTGGGAAATTCTTAGAAACTCAATTTTTTCCATATTTTGAGGAAATATAAAAGTTAAGCAGCTAAATCAATGATAAATCCTTGGGCAAACAATGGCGTTTGTTAGGCAAAATTTTCACCAGCAGCTCCAAATTAAATAACTATACAGTTACTTTAGAATTGTATAATATTTACATGTATAACATAGTTAATGGTGCATCTGCAGGTTAACAAGCTGACTGTAGTGAGCTCCAAGTACAGAGTTTATAATGGCTCAATCACACTAGAGTAAAAACAGAACAACAACCTCTTGCGACCAGGAAAAATTTGTGGTTGCCTGGTGACTGCACAGAATTTTTTTTCCTGTTGGAGACCAACTGCAAGTAGTTGCAACAACCACTTTCTATCTGCACAGGTCACTTGGTGGGAAGCAATCTGTCTCCAAACAATCACAGTTCGACTCAGACTGACTCTCAGCCAGATAAGCGAAGGTTTGCAAATAATTGCCGTCTAATTTCTAAACGCAGACAGAGTGGCAACACGTGGCAATCAGTCTGACTGTCATTTTGCAGTTAAATCACTGTCCTACAGCAACTACATCACTATTTGTGGAGGAATTTCTGTTTAAAATCTGTGAGGCTCTTACTGGATTCTGAATGTAAGTAGTTAATGTAAATTTCTCTGTATGCTGATGCCAACAGATTTGCAACATAGGGCAAAAGATTTGTGATTTTTGCTGGTTTTTTTGCATGTAATTGCAACCTTGACCTCATTCAGTCTCAAATTGATAGGAGACTGATTGCAGACTGACTCCATCTTATTGACATTTCATCTTGACGCACCAAAGTCACTGTAAAGACGGTAACTGTCTGCAAGTAGTCACAGACCTGCTCCTTGTCTTCAAAGCAACCAACTCAAAGGTAACAAAACTGCAAGTTCATTGAACACTGTGGTCTCCAATCACTATTTTCCCTAGTGTGACTGTAGCATTAGGTAGTGAGTGATGAGAGTAGCTGCCAACAGAAGCTCCAGCAAAGATATGATTATCAGATCCAAGGTCAGTTTTCTGCAACACACTACTAACATGGTCAACAGTTTAAGCTGACTCCAAATCATCTAATGGCATTTTCCTTTTTGGATATTACCACACTTTATGCAGAAATTTTGTATTGTAAAATTTTAAAGTACCATAGTATTGGCAACCTCGTTAGGAAAACACATCTGTGTTTCTGCGTGGCTGATGGTTGGTTACTTGAATGTGCTGCAATTCACATTATGAAATACTGGGGACTCTATCCAAAGAAAAATAGTTAAAATCTTCCCACAGATTGTCAGGAGGTGTGTCTTTGAAAAAAAAAATCTAACTTCTTACTTTCACTGTTGAGTGATTAGCAAATCGACACAGTTTTTTTCGGTGGGAAATAAAATAAATAATTGCCACTGAATCACCATCAAGAACAGCTGGTTAAATATGTCAGACTGGAGGTCAGCTGGCAGAATTTAGAATAATGCCAGTGTTAGCAGGACTTCACAACTGCATTCAGCGTTGTTTGTATCTCTCTGTTGTGAAGATGACATTGCTGAATGCACCACAGCCAAGGACAGCCCTCCTCTTGCCTTTTGTAGCCATGTTTCGCCCGCCTATTGAAGTTGCCTTTGCCGCTTGGCAGGTGAGAGTGTATGTGTGGCCAAGTCCCACTGTGAATGACCTCCATGTCCTCAACCTGGCCAAAGCTGCCATCGCTATAATGGCCATCATATCTCAGGCCCCACTGTTCCTGCTCTCCAATTGTGCCTTACACTTTCCCGGTGCTCCTCTCTCTTTTTCATTCCCTTGGCCTGAAATTACTGTATAATTAGTGATATTAAATGTAGGCCTGTTGAAGAAGGTGTATGATTTAACAGGTATTTTTCCCCACCTCAGTGGACCATGTTTCAATTTAAACAGCAATCACAGTGAAAAATATCTGCCCTAAGAAGTGGACTCACTTAAAGAAACTTGATGGTATAAGCAATATTACTGTTGATCTTTTTGTCTCTGTAAAATAACCACTTACTATTTGCTGAAAATTACTGCTGTGATAATGGAGTTAGTGTGCTGACAGATAGCCGCAGCTTCACCAAACAGTGGAAGTACACAACCGCCCGAGGCAGTCTCATCAAGTCAAATAATACATTTACAAAACATTTTGTTCTCTACAGTACATTAGGCAATTCAGTTTTCCTACCCGCTATGTGAATATCCTAAAACAATATCAGTCACTGCAACCAACTGAAGCAAGAGCAAAAGCACACTTTTGTAAAGTAAATAAGTGACATTAATGCAAATCGAATTAAGTGACCACTGTGTTTAAAAAAGAATCTGAGCTCAAACAGCAGGCTGCGGTCTACTATTTTTTTTCTTTTACTACAGTTCCTATTGCCTTTAGGAAATTAAATTTCTGTTCACATCCAACATGATTTTGTCGATGATCTTGCCTTGCAGTGAGCTAAAAATCTAAAATGTACACTAAGATTTGAGGCTATGTGCCTCCTAGTTGGTTCATTGTGATACTGATCAGTTTTCATATCATGCAAACACTCTGTCCCTTTTCTTAGTTTTAATGTGTGCGAATGTAAAAAAATATATAACTGATTTTTTTTGTTGTTGTTGTTAAGAATAAGCATCCCTGAATGTCTTGCAGGGGCCACATTTCATTTTAAAAAGACATACTGTTGAACTGGGTGCATATAAAAAGGCCAAAAGTCTGTTGATAAATTTCCAGGAACAGATGTTTGCAGCAGCCCTCCCTTGATTTCTTTTACACTCAAGAGAATTTGAATGCAAATGCTGGATTGGGCTCCTTTCCCAGACAAAAAGAAAAAAACCAAAACAAAACAGAGAGGTGCTGGAGCACAGAACGCGGTTGACCTCTTGAAACAACATGTTCAATTCACTGTTTGTGTCTGTTTTTTGAGTGATTCAACTACACTCGAGTTGACGCGGCCAGATGGTATTATTAGCTCACTGGCTCTGAGCATTACAGAAACAACTCCTGCATTTCAAGAAGCTCAGTGAAATTTTGCTGCAGTTTACTGTAGATGAGATCAGGAGTAATGCTCAGATTTGAGCTGGGTGTTGCTTTTAGTTACTTATTCTTCAGTAAATCAACGAATTATCTGAAGTGAAATGTAATTTCAAGTGGCAATTTTAACTGTCATTAGGATCTAGATGTAATCCAAATATCTAAACACGTGTATTTAATATATCAGTAGGAAATAGGAAAAAGAAATGCCAACTAGCACCGGCAAACAACAGTGCCTTGGGGCAGCAGTGACAATCCAGCATTATGATAATGATGCTGAGATTTGGTGGAGGCTGATATAAAGATATTACAGAACATATAGAGTGGAATATAGTAATCATGGCATAAACAGAGTCACAAATCAGCGGTGTTTTAGGCTGGCAGGCAATTTTAGGCTGTCAATACAGTGTGGAATCTAGAGGTGAGATTTATATAGTTATTTATAGACCAGAGAATGCTGCCAAGTGCTTTTCACAGCAGTGTAACTACAGCGCAGTTCTGTTCAGGTAGAAAGACAGAACTGCTGTAACATGATATTCAGTACAGTACATTTAAAGATCAGGTAGCGCTTGTTTAACTGCAGTTCATATGGTATGCTACTAATAGAACAACAGTAACATAAATATGACTTATTTCTTGTTAGTTTCAGTGTCTAGAGTTAAAGCTGCAGTCAAATACATTTAGAATAAATGTCTTGATTCTCCTCCTACAGCTCTGTCCTGTGTCTCAGGAGCGTGAGCATGAGCATACATTCAACTGCTTTAATTCTTGATGCCACAGATTCAACTAAGTGCTGGAAACATTCCTCATAGATTTTGGTTCATGTTGAAATGAGAGCATCACACAGTTGGTGCAGATTTGTCGGCTGCACATCCATGATGTGATTCTCCCGTTTCACCACATCCCATAGGTGCTCTATTGGATTGAGATTGTCATGTTCAAGAAACCAGTTTGAGGTGATTTGAGCTTTGTGACATGTCTTGTTACCCATCAGAAGATGGATACACTGTGGTCATAAAGGGATGGACATGGTCAGCAACAATGCTCAGGTAGGCTGTGGCATTTAAAGCATGTTCAAAAGTGGGGCCAAAAGTGTGTCAACAAAACATTCCCATACAATACCATTACACCAAAGCAGCAGCCTGAACAGCTGATATAAGGCAGTATGGATCCATGCTTTTATGTTGTTTACTCTAAATTCTGACCAAACATCTGAATATTGAGCCTGTGTAAATGGTAGCCTCAGTTTCCTGTTCTTAGCTGACAGGAGTGGCACCCAGTGTGGTCTTCTGCTGCTGTGCATTCAGAGATGCTCTCTGCATACTTTGGTTTTAATGAGTGGTTATTTGAGTTACTGTTGCCTAACTATCAGCTCAAAGCAGTCTGTCCATTCTCCTCTGACCTTTGGCATCAACGAGGCATTTTCACTGCTGCTCACTGGATATTTTCTCTTTCTGAGATCATTCTCTGTAAACTCTAGGGATGGTTGTGTGGGAAAATCCCAGTAGATCAGCAGTTTCTGAAATACTAACCAACAACCATGCCACGTTCAATGTCACTTAAATCACCCTTCTTCCCCATTCTGATGCTTGGTTTAAACTTCATCAGGTCATCTTGACTATGTTTACATGTCTAAATGCACTGAGTCGGTGCCATGTGATTGGCCAATTAGAAATTTGTATTTACAATAATAAAGAATGGAGGGTTTTCACAGGCACTAAAAACAAGTCAGTGCTGCTTTTTGGCTTAGCAAATATTCAGACTCCACTGTTCCAGGGGACAGTCCTCTGCTCATTCCACCACCATATCATATTTCCTACATGGACTTTTTCCACTCTTCGTACTGCTCACCTGATCTGATGTGAAAAGACCTGTAATTAGACAGAATCTCGCGTCATGGGCTAGATTTTCTGAAGCCAGAAAACAGAGCCCAAAAAGGGGTGTAAAAGGGGTTGGGTTTTTTGTTGTTGTCTAGCAATGCCAAACACTTACCTCAGCTTTAAGCAGCCAAACAGTATGACATTAGAACAATTTTAATTTTGATAATAAGTTTGATATTGTATTTTTCCTAATCATAATGATACAGATAATTAGTTCGACATTAGAATATAAGAACTTTGCTGTTTCAGTGTCTTTTAAGCTGAAGTACATAAATCATCAGCTAATGAGAATGTCAACTCTTTGCCTTGAAGTATAGCCTCACTCATTTAGCAACTAAACTAAGCTGGAGTTGGCATTAATGCTAATGTTGGTGCTAATAAGATCAGCTAGCAGCAGTTTTCATTTGAGCTGGAAAAACTGATCAGAAGGCTGTTTTTGTCTACCTCTGTCTGAAATCAAAGACTCATTATTTTATAAAAATGATCTAGAATTGTGTAACAGTGTCAACTACATATGAGAAGGAAAACTTGACAGGTTTTAGCCACTGTTAGCAAATCCCTGAACATGGATAACATCACTTTGTAGGCTAGGTATTGTTACAACTGAAATGTCTGCATGATTTGGGTGTGCTATGATGCTCACCTACAATATACAGCCAAGGTATTCTTATAAACAGAAAGCCTGAGGTCTGGAATACCCCTGAAAAACCAACGTCACACTACCTATTTAGTATCTGCAACCTCTTAACAGTCAACTTTTAAGTGCAGCAGGATCCAGCACACTTCAAAATGTACAAATTACTCCCCCTGATATGCTTTTAAGAATATTATTCTCAAAAACACACGGATAAAGCAGAGCAAAAAAAAGCAAAAAAAAAAGCGAGTGCCTGTGTATTCCTAACCTTAGTTGTCATTAGCATAATTGAATTTCAAGTGATCAGGGGAGTATTGAAAAGGTGTAAATGGAGGAGTGTTGTGCTTGGCTAAATAAAGTATATGAAAGATAGGCAAGAAGGAAGGATAGGCAAGAAGGAGGGTCAAAGGTTCATGTAGGTATTCTACCTATATAAATCAGTTTGTAATGCAAGATGTACAGTTGTGAAAAAGAAACTAAGCACACTCCATGATTCAGCAGCCACTTTTAGCAGCAATAACTTGAAGTAATTGTTTTCTGTATGACTTTATCAGTTTTTCACATCATTGTGGAGGATTTTTGGTCCACTCAAACAACTTTGCTTTAGTTCATTGAGGTTTGCGGCCATTTGTTTATCCACAGCTCTCTTAAGGTCCCACAACAGCATTTCAATTTTGTGGAGGTCCTGACTTTGACTGGGCCATTGCAGCACCTTGATTCATTTCTTTTTCAGCCATTCTGTTGTAGATTTGTTGCTGTGCTTGGGATCATTGTCCTGTTGCATGACTTAGTTTGAGCTAAGCTTTAGCTGTTAGACAGATGGCCTCACATTTGACTCTAGAATACTTTAGTATACAGAGGAGTTCATGGTCGACTCAATGACTGCAAGGTGCTCAGGTCCTGTGGCTGCAGAACAAGCCCAAATCATCACCCCTTCACCATTGTGCTTAATAGTTGGTATTTTGTGTTTGTGCTGATCTGCTCTGTTTGGTTTTCACCAAACTGTGCATTATGGCCAAACAGCTCCACTTTGGTCTCGCCTGTCTAAAGGACATTGTTCCGAAAGTCTTGTGGTTTGTTCAGATGCAACTTTACAAACCTAAGCTGTGCTGCCATGTTCTTTTTAGAGAGAAGCAGCTTTCTCCTGGCAACCCTTCTACAGAAACCATATTTGTTCAGTCTTTTTCTAATTGTACTGTCATGAACTTAAGTTAACATTTAACATGTTAACTGATGCCTGTAGAGTGTGAGATGTAGCTCTTGGGTTATTTGTAGTTTCTCTGAGCATTGACCTTGGAGTGAATTTGCTGCATCGTCCACTCCTGGAAAGATTGGCAACTGCCTTGAACGTTTTCCACTTGTGAATAATCCTTCTCACTGAAAAATGATGGACTTGTGTGAAATTGTTTGGAAATGCCCTTATAACCCCTCCCAGGTTGATGGACAGCAACAATCGCTTCTCTAAGATTATTGTTGATGTCTTTCCTCCTTGGCATTGTGTTAACAAACACCTGAATGCTTCAGACTAGCATACTGCCAAAACTTCTGATTTTATAGAGGTGGTGCATTTGATTAGCAGCACCTGGCTGCTACTTACCCTCTTAATTTCTTGGAACCAGTAAGGGTGTATTTAGTTTTTCATACACTGCTTCTGTATTTGACTTAATTTATGTTCAATAAATGATGACAAAGTGTAATATGTCCTGTGTGTTGTTCATCTAAGGTTGTATTTACCTAATTTTAAGACCTGCTAAAGACCAGTTGATTTTCATTATATCCTGATACGTAAAACATTAGAATTGAAAGGGTTTACCTTCTTTTTACCAAAACTTTAGGTAACGTGAACATATAAAGATAGAACTGTGTCTTTCTAATGGAAACACCCCATAAAATGGTAGTATTTGTTGTGGTGCCACATGTTCTCTGTAAAAATTGAATGTGATTTCTTTATTTGTTCACTTTTAATGGTCTATCATAGAAAAATCAGTGCGGTGTTACTATATAAACAATTCACTATATTAACTACAGACTCACCTGTTTTATTGTGTTGCCTCTTGCTAGCTATATCTCTTTTGATAGTTATAATACCACATTAGATAAATCAATATAAAGATTACAATTTGAGACTGATAGTAAAAGACTGACATACTGTATTTCTGCTAGCTGATATTAAGCTGCCTGAACATTTAATGAGCTTGTTTTTCAGTTTTGTTTTTTTTTTTAGGTATAAGTAACTAATATTATGAAATAATAAATAATAACATCAGTAGTTATCATTTATTAACAGTTATTAACATTAGCTTCATCTCTGGTTGATCTGGTCTGTGTGGGCTTTGTTTGTTTGTTAGACTTGATTGGTCTGGCAAGATGAGGAAACTACCTACTAATTGTAAAAGATTCTAATGTTGATAATCCTAATGAGTGCAACTGAGTCTCTCCAGTGACATGAATACAGACAAACAACAAACAATTTGCAAAATTTGATGTGTTTGTGGAAACTTCATCAGTCATAGAAAGTAACTGATAGGGTTTTTGGGGACTTTGTTATGCAGTTTCTAACTTTAAAAGCCTCACTTCAGTATTAATAATAATAGTATTAATAATAATACTAAACTTTAATTAACCCCTAGTGAAGAACAGGCCAGAGGGAACTCAATTAATTTTGGCCAAAGCATAGCTACATCTTTACATCCATGTTTCTTAAATCATATTATTAAATATTTAAAATGCAAAAACCTGCAGTTTATTAATGTTAGATTTTTTCTCTTATTATAAACACTCAATATTTTATTTCAGCTATCAGTAGCTTACAGCCTTATTCAAAATGAATGTGAAAAGGAACACTGGAAGTCAACAGGCAGAAAATTAGCATGTAGACAGGGTTTCTACTCACAGGAGAAGTGGAGAAGTAGGACAACATGTTCTTCTGCGTCTGAGATGCAGTCGTATCTGCAAACAATGGCTGGAGATATTAAGCCCACACATTCCTACATGACACACTGTCTACACTTTTTTTTATTTCCTTATGGGACTACCTGTGCCATTATTGCACTGTTCTTACATTATTTATTTTTGGATATCAGAGAATTCCAGTTTCTACACTAAATATCTTGTAACTGGACTGGATTCTGTTTAGGAACAATTTGGAATTTACCAATGCTGCAACAATTATTGCATTTTTATGCCATTTAAAGTTTTCTGGTATCTTTGATTCAATGCACAAAACTTTTCAGGCATATCTGAAAAAAACAGCTACATTTAACAGCTCAGTAAAAAAATGAGAATTTATTATGTATATTATTTTGAAAATGAGTCACTATTATTCCACTATATAATAAAATAAAATTGAAATTTTTTAAAACAAAATTAGTTAGTTAGGTAGTTCAATTACTAAATAAAAGACACAGCATGGCTAGCATTTATTTGAATAATTAATCAGGCTTACACTTCCATCAAGGCAGAAATGACAACAAGAAGCAATGCCTATGCACTGGTTTTATTCTGTAAGAGACCTCACAACACAAATCTGCACGGCACAGGGTTAAAGACAGAATTAGTTTATACATTACCTAATTTAACTTTTTCATGCATGATATGAGTCAACTTAGAATTGCAGATTATGTATTTTAAAAGTGCTAAAAAGTTGCCACACATTTTATTTGTCTTATTCTGTATGTGTGTCTATGTGTGTGTGTTTGTGTGCATTTGAATGTGTATGCTGGTGTGCATGTGTGTGTGTGAGTTTGCCTGTTTTCATGTATGTGAATTTGTGCACATTTGTGTGTGTGTGTGTGTGTGTGTGTGTGTGTTATTTGTGTGTTAATTGACAGGCCTGAAGACCATTGTGGGTGCTCTGATCCAGTCTGTGAAGAAGCTGTCGGATGTGATGATCCTGACTGTCTTCTGTCTCAGCGTCTTCGCTCTGATTGGACTGCAGCTGTTCATGGGGAACCTGCGGAATAAATGTGTGATCTGGCCGATCAACATGACGGCTCTGTACCCGCCAAATGGCAGCAGGGCTTTTGACTGGGGTGAATACATCATGAATACCTGTGAGTGTTGACTTTGACATTTGATTAAACTTTGGCACAATGACTAGAGTAGACTGGGATATTAGAGAATGTATGTGCAGCATTAGACATTCTTTGACTTAGTCATAATGTCTAAGGGATGAAATATTAACAGAAACGCTGACTCACTCGGGTAACACAGACATTTTGCCCAGTGGCCAATGCAAGTGACTGCTCTCTCTCTTTTTTTAATAGCTAATTTCTACTTCCTCCCTGGTCAGCTTGATGCTCTGCTATGTGGAAATAGTTCTGACTCAGGGTAAGCCAGTACTTCACTCACTAAATTCATGCCATATTATATTTATGCTATGTTTTCAGCAGCTATCTCTCATATTTCTGTTGTTTCTCCACACATCTTAAGACATTATTAGAAATTTAAGAAGGGGTCAGTGGGTGTTTGGGAGTATTTCAGCATCAGATCCTGTTGCCTGAATGACCCAGACAATTTTTTTGCACCCCTCTTCATTCACAGCCATTTTGAAGCCTTGTTAGTTCATTCATCTTTCTCCCCTCACTCCCAACTGGTCGCGGCAAATGGCTGATCCCTCCCTGAAACTGGTTCTGCCGGAGGTTTCTTCTTGTTACAAGGGAGTTTTTCCTTCCCACTGTCGCCAAGTGCTTGCTCATAGGGGGTTGTCTGATTGTTGGGGTTTTCTCTGTATTATTGTAGGGTCCTTACCTTACAATATAAAGCACCTTGAGGAAGCTGTTGTTGTGATTTGGCGCTATATAAATAAAACTGAATTGAATTGAAAAGTTAGTTGTAGTTTTATTCCAGATAGCTTTCTTCCAGTGCAATTACACAGAGCAGCAATGTCTCTGTGACCTTTGTTCACTTCTGACCAGCCTCTTGTGTATTCACTACACTATGCAACCTTTGAAATGCCTCTTTGAGACATCAGTGTATTCTTGTGTTCTTCAATAGGTGCTCCATTGGGCAACAATTCTGAAGTATATTTTGACTCCTGCTTTCTTGCTCTCTCTTTGTGGTAGTGCTCTACACTGTGGAGGGTGATAAACCTCTTTCTGAATACTGCTGACTGACATATGTTGGGCTGTGGTTTCATGCCCATATGCTCAGTAAAATCAGCTTTCTGTCAGGCTCCAGCCTTTGATACTTAGATATGGCTTATTGTGGTATTTGGAGGTCCTGGGCCTTGTGGTGTAACCCCAGGCCTGGCTTGCATACCATCAGGTGATTTAAAATGTATCCCTCATCTTATTTTGATCTGGTGGATTCTCTGGCCGTGCGGATTCATTCAAAAAAATCTTAGAATATGGATGCATATTCTATGCTTAGAATATGAAACATGAAATATTAAAGTATCATACTTCTAACGGCGTACATGAAAGCAAGCAAGACCAACAAAAGCACGCAAGATGTTTTTCAAGGTTATTTTCATCCTGTTGCATCTTAGACGGGGATGTTAATCAGGATGCATGTTATCTCACTTGTGTTTCATTTCATTCACTTTTTAAATTATGGTTTTTGTATTGCCACATGTTCCTCTTTCAGAGGATGTCCAGAGGGCTTTACATGTATGAAAGCTGGAAAGAACCCCAACTATGGTTACACCAGCTTTGACAGCTTTGGATGGGCTTTCCTCACCCTCTTTCGTCTCATGACCCAAGACTTCTGGGAAAATCTCTACATGCTGGTAAAGACTTATTTTATTAACGCCTCTCAGTCCTCAGTAACTACCTCTCCCACAAGCTGCACTGAGGATTTTTTCCTCACTTCATCATAAAAAAAATATTCATCATCAGATTAGCAGGCTACCTAAATGAATCAGCACTTTTTGATGCTTTTAGAGACACAAATACATGTGCAAATTCAGTATGTGCACCAAGATCTGTTAAGGTAAACTACACTACCATGACTGTGCACTGGCATATTTCCTGCTTCTGTAGATCCTCACCATCACAGCCATAATAGATTCACCTTATTTGGCAAAATAGGCCAGTTTGTGTTGTAGTGTGTGTGTGTGTGTATGTGTTTGTATGTGAGTGCAGACTATAAGGCATTGTTTCAGTATGGAGGTTTTCCGGAGAAGGTCTTCAGATGATTGTAGAAGCACCAGAAATGCTGACACAACACACCATATACAGTACATACTATACCTATGAAAAATAAAACACTGCAGAAAAAATCCATAAACATTAAATAACTGTGCACCAAGGTGCATTTCAGTTATATTTTATCATTAGGTATTTCATTTTAGTCCTTATCTTGCATGGTAAATTGCTGATTCATTCTTATTTATGCTATGTCTGTGTTTTCTGTGAGACTCTTCGAGCTGCAGGGAAGACCTACATGATCTTCTTTGTGCTGGTCATCTTTGTGGGCTCCTTCTACCTGGTGAATCTCATCTTGGCTGTGGTGGCCATGGCTTATGAGGAGCAGAACCAAGCTACAATTGAGGAGGCACAGCAGAAAGAGGCTGAATTCAAGGCCATGCTGGAACAGCTCAAGAAGCAGCAGGAAGAGACTCAGGTCAGTCATATTCTCTCTCTCACACACATACACTGTTACCCATTTTTCATAGTTTTTAGTTATCATGTCTTTTTTTCCCCCCTAAGGCTGCTGCCATGGCGACATCTGCTGGTACCGTGTCAGAGGCTGCGTTAGAAGATGAAGGAGGGGGGCACTTGTCCCGCAGTTCCTCAGAGGTCTCTAAGCTGAGCTCCAAGAGTGCAAAAGAGCGCCGCAATCGCAAGAAGAAATGGCGACAGAAAGAGCAGGAGAAGGAGAAGGGAGACAGTGAGAAGGTGGTTAAGTCCGAGTCAGATGATGGCAGCAAGAAAAGCACCATTCGGTTCCCAGGAAGTCGAATGGGAAGGAAGACATCCATTATGAACCAGGTAAAGTTAGCAAGAAAAGTTGTAAACTTGAGAGCTTCAGCAGCGGCCTATAGACTGTATATAAAAGATGTCTGTAGACACCGTAATGTCACCAGTTGTTTTGTGGGCTCCTGTAATGAAGCCTCAAATTGAGCATATTGGACATTGCCATCTTGTTTCTTAGAACCAGAAGTGACCATATATGGATGAGAGGGTGGATTAGTAAGGGCATAAATCAGTAAGGTATAAGCACCTAAAGCTAGCTAGCTGCATCCAAGCTGGATCTATATACTGTTTGGATGCACTGCACTGGCGTAGATATTTATACTTTACTTCGCTCTGTGAAAAAACACGAGCACAAAGAAATTCTTTTAGTAGAATTAATACAGCAGGCCTTATTATTTCACAGATAATTTCATTTAAAGGAACAAATGGACTGGTACAGCACTTTTCTACTCTAACTGAGCACTCAGTGTGCTTTTTACTACTAAGGTACATTCATCCATTCACACACTTTCATATAGAGCTTTTTTCTATGACTTTAAGTGTGTTCTGTCACGCACACACTCACACTCCAATGGATGCATCAAGGGCAATTAGTATCTTGCCTAAGGACACTTTTGACATGAAGACTGGAGGAGCCGGGAACAAACCACCGACCTTCAGATTGGTAGACGACTCTCTCTACCTGCTCTACCTCCTGAACTACAGCTGCCCAAATGCAAAAGGCACCAACAGAGCCCCTTAATGTCCAGTTCAGTGACTCTGACTAACTGCGCTCACACCTAGCAGACAGTTAGCAGCATCTACCTGTCATTTAAAGTGGCTATTCCCATATCGATGTGTATCATTAAGCCTTAAAATCTAAACAAGTGAGTCATATAAAAATTGTTTATTTTTGCTGTAAATTGGGACAATTTAACATAGAGGTATAAGGGGATTTAGTCGCTTTTGCAGCCAGCCTAAAGTGGCCATTTGAGGAATTGCAGAGGCAAGGATTTCTTTGGGAACTTTTCTGAGCAGATGTGGGCTGTTCCAAAGCTCTGGTGGATATGAGGATATGCATGCAGCTTTTTCTCCAGTCTGTTCCTACACTCGGTGGTTTAAGTGACCTTATTATGGTATCAGCTGTATCACCCTCTCTCGAGCCACAGCCCTCTTGGGGCTCTTTCTGCCACTTTAGTTGTCATATAGGCAATTTTCCTACTCTTCTTTCACTCATTGTGGGACATTTGGATACTTTGGTTTCTAACTACCTTGTCTGCATTCATTGGTCAGTCCTTTGTACTATATTTACTCTCAAAAGGCTTAAGTCCTGATGACTTTGAGTTACAGCAAGGTGATTTGTACCTAAACTGCACTGTAATTAAAGAAAGTATAGAGCATGGCTGTGTTCCAATTAAAAATAACCCAAAAGAGAAGAGAACTCAGGCGTTTGTGCGCTGTGGCAAAATTTTACAGGTGTCTGCACCTTTAGACTCAAGATATGAAGGATCATAACTTTGTTTTATCATCTGAGAAGGTGTCTCCCTCACAAAGAAGTGAAAATGCGAAGGAAAGAGAGACAAGACCGGCATCTGGATAAAATGTCATCCTCTTCCTCCTCACCTCAAGCTTCATCTCCTGAACTGAAGTCAGGGCTCTAACACACGAAAACGTGCATAAACATGCTGATTTATTCCCAATATTGTCGCAATTACGTATTGTCAGCAGATTAGACATGCGAACCTCCCATCTCCAGACAGCTGACAATGAGTCGGCTAAACAACAACAGATGGTTATAAGCTAAAATTATGCCAGCTAATGTCAGGCTTGAGTGTTCTAAAAATAACACTTTTCCTCTGATAAACAGTTTGATTACATTCTCATATCGTATGAGAGTTTATTCGCTAAGTGTCAGAGTCCAACAATGTTACATCCAATTCAAAGAAAGTTTCAATAACACCGACTAACAGAAGCTAACAGAGACTAACAGCGGCTAATAGCAGCGCTTAACAACAGGAAAGTTCAGGATATCCTCATCAACTCACCTCAATATCGCAATCATCGGACTGAAGTGAGTTCACTGACTCCTCGACTCGTATCGGACTCTTTTCACAAAGTTTTACAGCCTCCTCCAGAGTAAATAGATGTGGATGCTTCTCACCCCATATTGACAGCTGAGGTAAACAGCGGACTGGCAGCCTACCCAGATAGCAAAAGACCAGTCCGGAGTCACTTTGACATCTGAGTACACTCACTACACATGAATGTTGGCCAGAGTTTTTGAGGTGACTCGAGGGTAAAAACCTAAAATACTGCAAAAGATTTAACTGACACATACCCATTTTTTATTCCTGATTTATTGCTAAGTGTTGATATTATTTAAATACATTAAAATATAGTGTGTGCAAAAATGTTTTTTTTACACAAACAATAGCAGAGACACGCTGGCCGGCCGTGGCCGTTATGGGGTACAGTCTAAATGTAATGTTTATGATCTCTTATGGCTGACTAAAACACGGTTGTCCTACAGCAGCCAATGTAGCTACAATTTTGCACTCGAATTGGGAGGAGTAAGAAAACAGAATACAGTTAACTGCAATCTGCAATCTACTGACATCTAGTGGTGAGATTTTACACACTGTAACGTTATTTTTTTGAGCAATGTACTTACTTCTAGAAAAGCAATATAATAATAATTATGTTTTGTGCCTACATATAATTACCTTCCCGTTTTTTTTACATTGCTCATTTTTTTAAATCCCTTTCCTCTGATTTATTCCTGGTTTATATACCCCACCTCTACGCATCAACTAACTCCTGCTGTTTTTAATAACTCCATAATTCTCCCTCTCCTCATTTATTTCTCCTCCTTCAGTCACTACTCAGCATCCCAGGCTCACCCTTCATGTCGCGCCACAACAGCCGCAGCAGCATCTTCAGCTTCAAAGGCCGTTCCAAGGACATGGGCTCAGAGAATGAATTTGCAGACGATGAGCACAGTACAGTAGAGGAGAGTGAAGACCGTCGAGGCTCCCTGTTTATACCTTACCGTCGCAACAGCTACAGTGGCTACAGCCAAGGCTCATCACGCATTCATCCGCTGGCACCCCACTCTGGAGGGAAGAGGAACAGCACAGTAGACTGCAATGGCGTGGTGTCTCTCATCGGCCCTGGGCCTGGCAGACGGCTTCTGCCTGAGGTGAAAATAGATAAGGCAGCCACTGATGACAGTGTAAGGACGTCCATGGGACACCTAATACAGTCTAGGCATGATGGTGGTGGCCCGGGTCTCTGCAGCTTCTCCTTCACAACCTCTTCCCCTGCCTCTTGTTCCTCTTTTCCCTAAACTCAGTATCTCCTTTTTCACTCCCTGAGTATCCGGAGTCTGTTTTATTATTTCACCATACACTGACACTTAAACCTCCAGCCTGATCTAATGCCTTTTCACTTCTTTTTTTAACAGCACTAGAAGTCACTAACCAGTTGAAACAGCATCCACAAACTCACTGCCTTGCCAGCATCATCACCACTACTTCACTGAAATAATCCCTAACAGTGATGCATAATGAGATCAGCCCCTCTGAGTCTCCCTAACAGTTCAATCACTGAGCTTATTGTCATTTATAAAAAACTCATACAAATTTTTCTCACTTCTTACTTTGACTTCTTCATTCTTGAGGGCTTTGAACATCTGGATACTATTTTCTATCTCTGTTCTTATCTAGATTTCTTTTTCCTCTTCTTCCTTTCAGTTTCACCCTCCCTCTGCTGCTGTCTCTTTCCTCCTTGTCCTCATTTATCCTCTGCTCCTGAGCCACTGGATGGTGCAACAACAAATATGAAACTTTTTTTTTTCTATAACAATGTCTCTCCTCATTCTAGCTAGCATGGGAGACCCCTCTTTTATTGTCAACCAATCTACCTGCTTTTTACCTTCTCTTAAAATTTAGCATGATGTATCACCAAATGATGTCTTGAATTCCCCTCTCTTGTTGACATGCATGCCACTGCATGCATTTTAATGTTGCTTAGGAATTGTATTTTTGTCACACGCAGTACATGATGAAGGGATTAGAAAGTGGTACCATAAATTCTCAAATAAAAGTAACTATAATGGCTTCACATTAAAAGATAACATGGAGGGAAAAACAGAGGAATTAGAAATGAAGGCCCTCTTTCAAAAAGGTTTTAAATAAAGACCTGGTTCTCTACCTGGTTGTGCTAATGTAAGGTACCTATTTGAGAATTTACAGTATGAACTTAAAATGTATTAGATTATATTTTCTAGAAAATGCTGAAAGTCAGAAAATTAGCTAATGCAAAGAGACACGTCTTTTGTGTTGTGAGCAGACCTCAGACCTCTTTCATGGTTTAGATAGCTGGGAAGCATGACTTTAAATGTGTGTTTGTATTCATGTAATCACTTTGACATATCTTTCTCTGAGCACAGACTACAGATGTTGAGATTAAGAAGAAGCACTCTGGCTCTCTCATGGTGTCTGTGGATCAGCTTAACTCCTCCTTCAAAGGGAAGGACCGTGCCAACAGTCAAATGAGTGTAGTCACCAACACTCTGATAGAGGGTACAGAGAGTTTCTGTTTCTGTTTTTCTTTTTAATCATGTGCAATTAATCATCTTATTTGATCTTAGTTCTAAATACTTTGAGCATTTGAACCGAACTTAAAAATGCACCAGTAGAAACGACAGCATCAGTTGTTCAGTATCAACTAAATGACAGCTGTTGTTGCAGCTTGTGGGTAGATGCCCATAAGTTGCATATAATTTTCACCCGAGTGAGATGCGATCACAGTTCAGGAGTCTAGATGTTGTAATACATTGTGTTTGCAATTAAACATCAAACTGACATTTTATATATGGAGATAAGCAATTCAGATGCACTGTTTAATGGTGGCTAATCACCAGAAAGTTTGTGGTAGACATTAACTGGAAGTGTTATTTTGTTTGTGTGACTTAAAGGACTCAATGTTAAATGATTCACATCCTCTTTTTTTTTTTTCCTTTGTTTCTTCCTGCAGAGTTGGAGGAGTCTCAAAGAAAGTGTCCTCCCTGCTGGTACAAGTTTGCTAATGTCTTTCTCATCTGGGAATGCTGTCCCTTCTGGCTAAAACTCAAGCATATAGTCTACTTGATTGTTATGGACCCATTTGTTGACCTGGCTATCACCATCTGTATTGTTCTCAACACCCTTTTCATGGCCATGGAGCACTACCCCATGACTGAAAATTTTGAGGAGGTCTTGTCTGTTGGCAACTTGGTGAGAAACTGCAGTTGTTTTTTAGTCCTTTCTTTTACAGTTTCCATTTGTTTTTTTAATTGTTTTATGACTGCATAAAGCTTATTATCTCTCTCAGAAGGTACAGAAGCGTTGTAGATGTATTTTGTGCTACCTCAATTACCTCAAACCAACTCATCAAAGCTTCATTTCATATGTGCACTTAAGAGTATATACACATAGCATATACAGGAATCTGATGGAGTCTCATTAAAGATTTAATACAATTTTAATGTAACCAGCTAGCCTTCTCTGCCATACTCTTATCACATCCACTCACTCTCCATCCATTGCATGTTGCTACCTTCAAGTCAGCTGAACTCTTAACTTGCTGTCAGCTGCTTGCATACAGACATAAGGCTGTTCAACACTGATTTGACAGAGTACATATTAACCAGCTCTGTTGTAGACATTTTGATTTGTCTGTGCTCTGCCCGTGCTATCAGATATCACTGTAGTACAGCTGTCTGAGTGCAGAGATATTGGCACGGTGTCAGAATTACAACAGGAAATGACAGGTCATAGGCACTGGCATGCAGTCCAGGAACTGAACTCAGAGGAATCTGCGCAGTATGATGTATGGTGCAGTGTGAATCACTGGGTGTTCTCTGCAGCACTAACTGGACACATGATTAGCGGAAGGACAATACTGGAAAGGGTACGAGTACTATAGTTGAATACGAATTTTGCTGAAACACAGTGTCACTCTGAACATATCCTAGTTCATTTTTAATCAGCAATATTTCAAATGCAATCTAAGAATGCCTCATTATCCTCTTTCACAAGGAAATATATTAAATATATACCAATTTTTAGGTAAAAATCTTTTAGAGAGTAACGTATTCTGCAACCAGTTTGAATTTCATGTGTTTCTCTATGTGGGTCTTCAGGTTTTCACCGGCATCTTTGCTGGGGAGATGTTTGCCAAGCTAATTGCTATGGATCCCTACTACTACTTCCAGGAAGGCTGGAACTGCTTCGATGGCTTCATTGTGACTCTGAGTTTAGTTGAGCTGGGACTGGCTGATGTGGAAGGCCTGTCAGTGCTCAGGTCTTTCCGATTGGTAAGTGGAAAACATTTGCTTACCTTTGGTGGCCCTTATCTACAAGCTAATGTTAGGTAAATATCCTCTCACAATTTCAATCGTGTTTTGTGCAGTTCTCTTCTTTACTAATCATTAGATCAAGGCTGAGGTTAAGCCTTGCTTCTGTAGATATTAAACAATCATCAGGCTGTGTTTTCCAAATGTTAAAAGCTATCAAATAACCCTGTTATTTTGTTTTGTTTCTCTTGTAGTTAAGAGTGTTTAAACTGGCCAAATCATGGCCAACACTCAACATGCTGATCAAGATTATTGGCAACTCAGTGGGAGCTCTGGGTAATCTGACCCTGGTGTTGGCTATCATTGTCTTCATCTTTGCCGTGGTGGGAATGCAGCTGTTTGGCAAAAACTACAAGGACTGTGTGTGTAAGATCGCAGAAAGCTGCGAGCTACCACGTTGGCACATGCATGACTTCTTCCACTCCTTCCTAATTGTGTTCAGAGTGTTGTGTGGGGAGTGGATTGAGACCATGTGGGACTGTATGGAGGTGGCAGGACAGACCATGTGTCTAACCGTCTTCATGATGGTCATGGTGATTGGTAACCTGGTGGTAAGAAAAGACAGAGATTACATAGTGTACATGCTCCTGAATGACAGTAATCCAATGCAGTTTAACAGATACAGTGCTGTGAAAAAGTATTTGCCCCCTTGCTGATTTCTTTTTTATTTTGCATATTTGTCACACTTAAATGTTTTAGATCATCAAACAAATTCTAATATTAGACAAAGATAACCTGAGTAAATACTAAATGCAGTTTTTAAATGATGATTTCATTTATTAAGGGAAAAAAGCTATCCAAACCTACCTGGCCCTGTGTGAAAAAGTAACCCCCCCCCTTAAATCATGAATTAATTGTGATTAACCATATTTTTTTTTAAAGCTGAGTTCAGTTTCACTAACCACACCCAGGCCTGATTACTGCCAGACCTGTTGAATCAAGAAATCACTTAAACAGAACCTGTCTGACAAAGTGAAGCAGGCTAAAAGATCTCAAAAAGCAACACATAATGTCACGATCTAAAGAAACAGCTGAGAAACAAAGTCATTGACATCTATCAGTCTAGAAAGGGTTACAAAGCCATTTCTAAGTCTTTGGGACTCCAGCGAACCACCGTGAGAGCCATTATCTACAAATGGAGAAACTTGGTGAACTTTCTCAGGAGTGGCCAGCCTACCAAAATTCCTCCACACTGATGTGAAAGACTCATTGTCAATTACCGCAAAAGCTTGATTGCAGTTCTTGCTGCCAAGGGTGGCACAACCAGTTATTAAGTTTAGGGGGCAACTGCTTTTTCACACAGGGCCAGGTAGGTTTGGATAGCTTTTTTCCCTTAATAAATTAAATTATCATTTAAAAACTGCATTTTGTATTACTCAGGTTTGATGATCTAAAACATTTAAGTGTGACAAATATACAAAAAACTAAGAAATCCGGAAGGGGGCAAATACTTTTTCACAGCATTGTACATTGTGAGTGTAAAAGTTTGAGTTTTTGTCTTTTTTTCCTTGAGGTGCTGAACCTGTTTCTTGCCCTGCTGCTGAGCTCATTCAGTGCAGACAACCTTGCTGCCACTGATGATGATGGAGAGCCCAACAACCTCCAGCTCGCGGTTGCTCGCATTAAGACTGGGATTGCCTGGTTCAAGGCAAACATGCGGGTTTTTGTAGCCACAATGCTAAAGAAGGTACCACATAATTAAACATTTATATGGCTTAGCAATTCTTCCTTGTTTAAATAACTTGCTTTTGTCAGACACCTCTTTGATGCCTGTCTTGCTTTCTAATAGCAATTTTGCATTTGTTATTTTATCACTATGACAAGCAGCCTATCGAAGATGAACAGAAGCCTCTGGATGAAATGTATGAGAAGAAGCTAAACTGCATTGCAAGTCACACAGTGGACATCAACCGAGGACTGGACTATGCTAAAAATGGCAATGGCACCACCAGTGGCATTGGGAGCAGTGTGGGAAAGTACATGATTGATGAAGACTACATGTCCTTCATCCACAACCCGAACCTCACTGTCTGTGTTCCGATTGCTGTTGGGGAGTCTGACTTTGAAAACCTTAATACGGAAGATTTCAGCAGTGAATCAGATGTTGAAAACAGCAAAGATGTGAGTATTAAGGCACTGCTGGGGATGAGAATGTATAAGTGAATGGAGATGACAGAAATATTGCCCTTGCTTAAGTCTTTGCTGATAGTTATGGTGAACTATTGTTTGGTGTCAGAGGTGATGAGGTTGCTAAATTTAACATGGTAGGAAGTAATGCAGTAGTGCAGTAAACAGAATAAAGTTGAGTTTATCATGCAATATTTGGTAAGTAGAACTCATCTGAGTTGTCACACTGAAGAGACTTAGTTTAACTGACATTTAAGAACATCCATTTAGACAGGAGCACTGTAACACTGAGCCTGAGTGCTGACCCTGCAGACAGCCAAGAACAGCAGGCAGACAACAGACTGGCCTGGTGAGATGACAGAGAAGCAGAGTCACAGTCTACCGTGTAGTATAAATATAAGAGAAGGATAAGCCAGACCCAAAGTGTGTAGAGAAGTCTGATGGGTGGGTCACCTTGACCTAGTTTGTTGTAGGAAGAAAGGAAATAATGCAGCTGTATCACACTGTACCTGCACCAGGTTTATATTCCACTGGGCTGCCTCAACCACAAAAATCTACCCAGCACTGCAGCCAGCCAGAGGGCACGCTGCAGGGTGAAATCTGCTAACAGCCAATCAGAAAAGTCTGTCTTTTTTGTAAAACGAATTAAAAGAAGAGAGAGAGAGAGAAAGAGGGGAAGAAAGGGTGAATGTTGATAATTTAAGATGATAAAATGCACATTTACTCTTCAGTGAACCGAACCATCTGAGTGTTAGTGCCTGCATGTTCATAAGTGTGTGCTAACTTTGTTTAAATAAAGGTGCAGTTATGTTGGTGTTTCACTAGTTTGCTTCACATCACCTTGACTTGAGAAATTATAGGATTTTTATTGATAGAGGTGAGCTTCACCAAGATATAGTTTTAATTTGTTCAAATAGGAGATTTCTTTAACAAATTATAAATGTTTTACCAATCTGTAATTCGTGTTTTGAACATGTTATTCTACTTAACATTGTAGTAAAACTGATCCGGACATCAGTCTAATTACATATTTTATAAACGGGCTTTTCTGTGTGTATTGAACTGCTTTCTTTGAATGCACATACAAAAGTAGGATATATTTGTTTAATTCCTTTATCACAAATAAATATACCCTTTGTCAGTTAAGAATCCCAGTGGCCATTATTAACAGTACAATAAATCACTGGTCATCTTTAATGACTAACATGACTCTTAATAACTGTGGCAGCAGGAAAATTAGCTACACTACATGACTATAACATGTATACCTCCAGTAATAAATCATGTCATGCATATAAAATCAAAGACTGCATTAATGTAATGGCTTCACTGGCACTGTGCCTTATACATATTATATGCTTTCAGCATCTCACTAAACTTATAACATTCAGAGAGAAATTAAGAGGTTGAACTGATCTCTTTGTCCTAGCTGGATGACACCAGCTCGTCTGAGGGCAGTACAATAGACATCAAGCCTGATGTGGAGGAGGTGGCAGTGGTGGAGGTTGTGGAGGAGTATCTTGACCCAGAGCCCTGCTGGACAGATGGTAGGTGATGTTTAGTATCTGACTTTGTGGTTAGTAATAACAATGAGTATACACAAATTGTTATCAACGTAGTGTTAATGACAATTCATTCACAATTCATTCTTTGATGTATATCAACAGTTATGTTTTCATTTGGCATACAGAATGTGTGGCCAAATACAAGTGCTGTGATGTTCCCATCACTCACGGCTGGGGGAAATACTGGTGGTTCCTGAGGAAGACCTGCTACTTGATAGTGGAACACAACTGGTTTGAAACCCTGATCATCTTCATGATCCTGCTCAGCAGTGGAGCCCTGGTAAGAGCAGGGGCACACACACACACACTGTACTGTAAACATGTTTCTAGTTTTGTACACACTCACAAACATAATCTAATTGCCCTACTACAATGTCTAAATGTTTAATACTATAATAAAGAGCAAAGTAAGAGATGCAAGCAACAAATTAGAAGATCATGAACAAAATCAGTTAATAATTCCATGCATTTACTTCTGAGGATGTGAACAAGCATCATCTGCTGTTCTTCTGCAACTGCTCTTGATATTATTGCCGATAATGGACAGCAAAGTGCTGTAATGCACCAACCTTTCAACCAGGATAATCTAGCTTAGGTTTGCAGCTTTCTCGAGGGGGAAGGTAAAGACAAACACTTAGGTGCTGAAGAACAGATACAGGCAATGGAGGGACTCATCACTCTAGTTTGACATGGTTACGGTTATCATTTATTTTTCTGTATCGTGTAAACAAGTCATTGTCAACAACAAGCAAACAAAGCATATTGTCTACCTTAAAAAATATAACCCAGTCAAAGGTGACTTAGAAGAGTGAAAAGCCCTTCAAGTGTGTGTTCCATTCACCAGTTACATTAAAAAACTCATGCAGATAATAATATTGGTTGTTTCATGCCATGTATATTAGATTCATACAAATCAAAAATGAGATAAACTGGCTGGACTTAACTTAATGTCTCAGTGCTAAATGCTGAAATGCCTGACTTGTGCCAGTGTCTGTGTGATGTTTCTCTGCTGCTCTTTAGGCCTTTGAGGATGTGTACATAGAACAGAGGAAGACAGTCCGTATCATCCTGGAGTATGCTGATCGGGTTTTCACCTACATCTTCATCCTGGAGATGTTGCTGAAATGGGTGGCTTATGGCTTTGTCAAGTACTTTACTAATGCCTGGTGCTGGTTGGACTTCTTCATTGTTGATGTAAGTACACATGCAAACTGCTTGGTTACATAGTAGCCATTTGGTGTAACTCTGCTTGATGATAGTTTATGACTGCAACATCCACAGATTTGAGAGACTGAGTTAGAGTCATTGAGCCATTTGTCACACAAGCCTATAGAAAAGATGCTCTATTGGTGAAACCCAAATGTTTTTTTTTGTCTCTATTTACTATGCCAGTAATTGACCAAATGGGCAAATCTCTCAAAAACACGGTTTTATTCCTTTAGCTAAAAACTAGAGAAATGAACAGTTCCTGCACTGCAGGGTCACAGCCTGAAAGACTTTCTATCTAGTCAGCATTGTGTACAAACACCAGGGATCACAGAAACTTAGACAGTGAGAGTATACGTATTGTGTGACATTACTGATAAATTGATACAGGGGCTATGTCTTCACATTGCTCCATGTTGCTGTCATGAAACCTAGATATTTTGCTCCCTATGACAGTAGCACAATAGCCTCTCTTTCACAGTACATATCTGTAAATCCTGAATGCTAAATCTTGCCTGCTGAGGCATTCAGTGTTTTCCCCTTTTGACAATTACTGTGGTTCACGTGTGGTATATCCTTTTGTGTCATTTTTGCATGATATGTTTCTCACTTGAATTCCTTCCTGCACCTATATTTTTAAAATTATATTATAGTGACACTTACTAGTGAAATAGCCAGTGCTTTTCAGGAAGTGACACTTTTATGGGACTTTTTGTTGTTATTTTATGGTGACTTGCAATTTTTTATTAACACCATTCATATTTACATTTTTGTTGTCATGTTTACAGTTTTTGTGACAGAGTACAACATTGATACTTTTCCTTTTTTCAATAATAATGATAATTAAAAGAAAAGAAAAAGAAAGAAAGAAAGAAAAGGAAATGAAACAAACAGACACATATTTAAAATAAAATTACATGCCCCAATCTAAACACACTTTTGTATTTCTCTGTCTTCATTGTTTAAATAACATAAAAATATGTCTCCATCTCCTTATAAATACGTTTTTCTGAAGCCTTAGGGAATATGTTATTTGTTCCATCAGATAGATTTCCCAAACTCTATCCAACCACATATGTTGGAGGGTTGGGTTTCAACCGTCTAATCGTAGTGACTTGCAATTTTGAGAAAAAAAAAATGGAAATGTGAGCATTAAAGTGATTGATTATTGAATATAAATGCATACAGACTATTTTGTGTGTCTGTTATTTTGTAGTGATGGCTGAATTGTGAATGTGAAAAAAATGTGTACTCTACCCCTGAATCTCTGGATAAGTCATCACCTCTAATCAATGATTTTTTTTTCGACAGTTCATTTTATTAGTTAATAATTTCAGTCCCTGTCACTGACCTTTCCAAATCCAAACAATTTTTTACTCTGAATTTTTAATTTGATTACGTTTGAGATATTTTACAATAAATTCAAGTTTTTTATCTTCTCATAACCTTTATTGTCTACATTCTTCATATATGTGTATTTTATTATGTGTTCTGTGTTGTGCTAAGTCATTCATGTATTGGATCAAGTCATCCATTAATTATCCTTTGGCCACCAATTTATTGTCATTCTTAATTGTGAAGTGCCAGCCTGTCTGAGAGCCTATGTTAACATCCACATCATATGAACATGCCATTTAGTTATGTATAATAGAAATGCAATAATACATGTTGTATTCCTGATGAGTGTCAGAAATTGTATGTGTGTTTGCCCCAGCACATACCATGTGTATGCATATGCATTTATATGATTAATTATTTAATAATAGTAGAGTATCTGACTGTATTGTGTATTTTCAGTAACTGCCAGATCTTTATTTTTAACAAACATCATCAGATGACCTTGATTATCCAGATATAAATTGCCATTGGAATCTGCCCATTAGTTTCCAGTGATGGTGTACAAAAGATCAGGTGGTCAAAAAATCATTTGGATTTTTTTTTTCTGTGAAGACTGGATATCAATACATACCAATTTTTTTTACCAGTTTTACTGGTAAAAGATGTTAAGGTGTGGAGGAACTGACCAAACTGACCATGACATTACCACAATCTTGCCATAAGAGGGACAGTATCATGTGTGAGTCTTCACAGAAAAAGTCATAATATAATAATAACAGAAAAAATGCATGTTTGGTGATATACAAGATTTGGGCTGAAAATAGAAATGACAGAGTTACAGACATACAATAGACTTACTGGCCACTTCATTAGTTACACCTTGTTAGTAATTCAATTCAATTCAGTTTTATTTATGTAGCGCCAAATCACAACAACAGTCGCCTCAAGGCGCTTTATATTGTAAGGTAAAGACCCTCCAATAATACAGAAAAACCCCAACAATCAGACGATCCCCTATGAGCAAGCACTTGGCGACAGTGGGAAGGAAAAACTCCTTTTTAACAGGAAGAAACCTCCAGCAGAACCAGGCTCAGGGAGGGGCAGCCATCTGCCGTGACAGGTTAGGGGTGAGGGGAGGAAGACAGGACAAAAGACACACTAAGCACCATGTTGGAACCAATTTTGCTTTCAGAACTGCTTTAATTCGTTGTGGTGGAAAGGTGCTGGAAACATTCCTGAGATTGTGTTGTTGTATTGACATGATGGCATCACACAGTTGCCGTAGATTTGTTGGCTGCACATCCATGATGAGAATCTCCCGTTCCACCACATCCCAAAGGTGGTCTATTGGATTGACATCTGGTGACTGTGGAGGCCATTTGAGTACAATGAACTCACTGTCAAGACACCAGAATCCAGTTCAAGAAACCAGTTTGAGAAGATTTAAGCTTTGTGACATGGCATGCTGCTGGAAGCAGCCATCAGAAGATGGGCCCACTGTGGTCATAAAGGGATAAACATGGTCAGCATCAGCCCAAAGGGTGCCAGGAAAATGTATCCTACACCATTACACCACCACCAGCCAAATTTTATGCCAGATTTTTATGCCAAAATTCTGACCCTACCATCCAAATGTTGCAGGAGAAATCGAGACTCATCAGACCAGGCAACATTTTTCCAGTCTTTTGTTGTCCAATTTTGGTGAGCCCATGTGAATTGTAGCCTCAGCTTCCTGCTTTTAGTTAACAGGAATGGCACCCGGTGTGGTCTTCTGCTGCTGTAGCCCATCTACTTCAAGGTTCGATGTGTTGCGCATTCATAGATGCTCTTCTGTATACCTTGGTTGTCATGAGTGGTTCTTTGACTTGCTGTTGCCTTCCTATCAGCTCGAAGCAGTCAGGCCATTCTCCTCTGACTTCTGGAATCAACAAGGCATTTTCGCCCAGAGAACTGCTACTCACTGGTTGTGTGGGAAAATCCCAGTAGATCAGCAGTTTCTGAAATAATCAAACCAGTTCACCTGGCACCAACAACCATACCACGTGCAAAGTCACTTAAATCACCTTTCTTTCCCATTCTGATGCTCAGTTTGAACTTCAGCAGGTCATCTTGACCATGTCTACATGCCTAAATGCACTGAGTTGCTGCCATGAGATTGACTGATTAGATATTTGTGTTAACGAGCTATTGAACAGGTGAAACTAATCAAGTGGTCAGTGAGTGTATATACTACATTTGTGAGTCTTATAATATTTTTTATTGTTTATTGTGTTATTAATTATTGTACACAAGATGTTAATATCACTGTCTTTGTATATTGTATTGTATATAAAAGCAACATTGTTACTGGACAGAGATACATACTCATTTCCACAAAAGTTGAAACGCTCCTTTAAATGTAAATAAAAACAGTATGAGATTAATTTGGGTGTATATAAACCCTGTTTTAATTGAAAATAGAAAAGCCACATATCAAATGTTAAAACTGAGAAATGATATTGTCACTTTAAATTATATGTCAGCAAATTCTTAAAAAAAGAAGAAGGTTAAAACAGGTAGATTACCAATGTGGAGTATCTCTCTTTTTTTCTCTCTGTAGGTGTTTAAGAACTCTACAGTTAGAGCATCCTTTGTTGAATTTGATCTGTAGTGCTTCAAATAGTATCAGTGGGTGTCAGATCTGGACTTCAAGCAGGCCAGCTGAACACTCGGATGCCTTTTCTATCGACTAATATGTGCTGTGTTTATTAAAATGTTCTCATGTGCTTTTTTAATCGAGCAAAGGATTTTCAACATAGTATTTCTAAACATACTAGTTTTCTTTAGAAAGCATAAATTATTTCTATTTGCAAACAATAACAGAAATATTTCAGAAAAAAATAAATGACCAGAGTCAATACTATTACCCCCTGAAAAACTGACCTTTTTATTGAGCCATAGCACAAACCACTGCTGTGCAATGATGTGCTTTAACTTTGTAATGCTCAAAGCTTGTAAAATCAAGTTAAAACTGAGGGTTATCTTCCAATTTAGACATAGTATAAAAACTCCAGCAAGGGTTTGAGCTGTCACTTTCTGAGAAAGCATCATGCCAAAAACAAAAGAAAAAAGTTTAGAATTGAGAAAAAGAATTGTTGATGCTCACAAAGCAGGCGATGTATATACAAAGTTATCACAGCATTTCCAAGTGTCAAGGACTGGAGTGAGAAGTATCATCAAGAAATTCAAAGAGAGCCACACAGTACAGAACAAGCCTGGCAGAGGTAGGAAGCGAAAGATTTCAAAGACTCTGGAAAGAAAATTTGTGAGAGATGTGTCTAAAGACCCCAGAACATCTGCTAAAACACTAGTGACTCACTTAGACAAGTCAGGAATTGTAGTCTCAAAGAAGACAATCACTAGAACCCTGTACAGGAGTGGACTGTGAGGCTATAGACCAACAAAAACTCTAAACTCGTACAACCCAAAGAACACTGTCCCCACAGTGAAACACGGCGGTGGGAGTATTATGCTGTGGGAATGCTTCAGTGTGTCTGGAACTGGGAATCTCGTCAAGGTGGAAGGAATGATGAAAAAAGAAGGATATGAGAAGATTTTTAAAGAAAAACTCAAGCAGTCAGCAGCAAAACAGGATCTGGGTCGTCACTTTTTCTTCCAACACAATAATGACCCAAAACATACATCACTCCTGGTGAAGAACTACCTCTAGAAGACCAAATAGAACATTATTGACTGGCCTGCTCAAAGCCCTGACTTGAATCCCATTGAAAATCTGTGGAGTGAACTGAAGACCAAGGTCCATGCCAGAAGACCATCAAATCTGGAGGAGCTTGAGAGATTAGCCAAAGAAGAATGGGCTGGGACTGCTCAGGAGACGTATGTGAGACTTTGAAAACTACAACAAACAACTGCAGGCTGTTATATAACAAAAAAGATGCACAATTGACTGTAAGCATCAGGGGGCTAATAATTTTGACCCTGGTATTGTTTGGTTTTTCTAAAGTAATTTTGTTTCTGTGTGCAAAGTAAAATAATGCAAGTATCCAGAATAAAACTAGGATGTTTGGAAAAACTGTGTTAAAAATTGTATTGCTCTGTTTAACAGCATGTTCATGGGGGGGCTAATATTGTTGCATATATATATATATATATATATATACTGTATATATAATCCTGCTGGATATATATATTCTTTTTAATATTGTAGGGTCTTTACCTTGCAATATAAAGCACCTGTTGTGAATTGGCACCGTATAATAATAGTTGAATAATTGAATTGAATAATGCCCCCAGTGTTTCTCAGTTTAAACATTTGACATGTTCCCTTTTTACAGTTTTCATGTAGGTTAAGTAAAGATTTTATAAATTTATGATTTGGATTCTCTCTTCCCAAACATTTATGGTAAGGAGTCTGAATCATGATGGAAGATAAAAAGGTTAACTTCTTCAAGTTATATGGTGGCATTTTTAATTTTTTTTGCTAAATTCTAAAAAATGAAGAATTCTCAATATATTGTGAAGATAACTTAATCCTGACTTTTTTATGCAACCCTCTGCCCTAATACTGACCTGTCCTCTCTCTCACAGCAGGTTCCTATAACTGTGTCTCTCTTTAAGTTAAGAGAGACATTGTGCAGCTGTCGAGAGGGACTGAGGGGTCGGTGTTTGGGGGTCCAGGGTAAGGTTGATGTGTTGTGGTGGGACTCCTACTTTCACAGGTTTTCCTCTCTTCTAACCCTGAAAGTTGTCATCAGCCTTCTGCGTTTTCTCTCCCCTCTTTAAGTACAATGCCCTCTAATGTAGAAACTGTACTGTTTTGTACCGTGTACTGTGTGTATATTATTGTGTCACATTGATTTAGTGTTTGTGAACTCATCTCTCCTCTAATTTTTCCCTTTGTTTGACTCTCTTCTCTTCCTCTCACTGTGTCAACCACAAGTTTCTTTCCAGGTGTGCTCACTGTGCTGTTAAGCTGGTTATCACGCTAGACTGGCTTGCCAAACTAAACCAAACTCAAACATAAGCAAACACGTTTAAAAAAGAAAAAAAGAAGTCCGGCTACACTTTATTGACCTTTGTTTATTGTAATAATTCCTGTTTAACCGTTATGTTATATAGATACATATACTTACACATATATAACCTATATATGTACTTATATATATCTGTATATAACCATTCAGCCATCCTTACACTTTATGTAGAGTCCACCTTTCTCTCTATATCCCCTCTAACTGTGTGGGTCCTCTCTTCCTTTGCCTCTGTCTTTCCCTCTTCTTCTGTCCCTATCTGTGTAGGTGTCTATAGTCACCCTTATAGCTAATGCGTTGGGCTACTCCGATCTAGGCCCGATTAAATCACTCAGGACACTGAGGGCCTTGAGACCCCTCAGGGCCCTGTCACGTTTTGAAGGGATGAGGGTAAGACCAAAGATACCAGGCAGCTGGTCCTTTTGCATGCCGAATAAATAAAAGTATCAGCGCATGCTAGACATGGCAAAATAGATTTTAAAATGTCTCTGAGGGGAATTCTTTTAAGCTGACCCCTTTGATTAGTGAGAAGCTTTTTTGCATGGATGCAGATCATCTCAGATGGTCATCATACATCTGATTTGATTTATCATATTTCATTTCATATATAATAAATTTAGCGTTATTTTAAAGCATTTAGCAGTGATTCCAAATATTAACCAAACTAAACTCTGTCCAATGCTTTATTTAAAAAATAGACTATACACCATTTTTTTGCTCGAATGATCACATTAATGAGCACATTAAAATAAAAGCTCTGTTTAGTACCAGCTAAGGGAACAACTAGAGGTTGGCTTGAACTGTCACACAAAACAAATTCAACCTGAACCTCAGGACATGGTTATGATACAGACCCAAAATGCAATCTGTGCAAGAAAATCAGTACCTGTTAAATGTTCTTCAGTTACAGATCCCCCCAGCTCAAATGAACTGATATCGAAATCTGTGCACGTGGTCGGTTTAAATGTTTGTGCATACTTTATTGACAGGGTGCACACAGTTAAGTCTGTCCTTAAATGTGTGTACAGTTTCTACATCAGTAGTTGTGATGTAACCCCCGAGTTCTGCCTAAAAAAAAACAACTGAGAAATCGTTTTAATCTGGTTGTTTCATGTGATGGATTGGGTCAGCCTCTGGTTGTTGCTGGGCAAAAAAACAAACAAAAAACAAACAAAAATATTGTATCCGTGCCTAGGCTCAGCATCTTCTGATTTTTGCTCTGCCTCAAGTGTCCTGTTATCTGATCTTATCACAGTTTGGCTTTGGCATTGTCACACTGGAAGATCAACAAACTTCTGGTTGCATAACCCCCTCCCCTGACATCCTTGCTCATCACTCCTCAGTGAATTTCATCACCATGATTTTCATGATCACTGTTTTGCAATTATATTAAGTTATCGCATAGATGCATTGTCTCTATATTGCAACATTAGACAGAACACTAAAGTGAAAAAGAAACGCAAAGAATTTTGACATTTGATGTTTGCCTATAGTTTTGGTTTATTTGGCTTTCTGTTTCCATGGCTTGGTGTTTGGAAATGCACATTCATATGTTGTCCTCCTAATTCTAAGAGCTTTATGTCATTCAGGGTAGTATAGTTTATTATATTTTCTATTAACAGGCCATAAAAATGTAACTTGTCATCAAGTGCATTCATTTGTTGCATTGATTTGGCATATCTAACACAAATTTTCTGCTGACATGCTGGAACACAAACAGTATGTGAGTTTGTATGAATACATTTGTAAAATCTTACTGGTTAGCAATATATATATAGGCTATATATATATTTATTTTATTTTATTTTTTAAGGGAGTAACAATATGTTAGAACACAATACACTTCGATAGAAAAATGTAACAATGTGGATGAGGAGCTAAAAATAAATTACATTATAATTAGTTGTAACTAATTGCCAGAGGGTGCAGTTTAATATATTTTATTAACAGTGATCTGTCAGAAACCTGTACTGCTTCATTTAAATGAGACAGTCATAAATCCTTAAAGGATGCTCACAGAAAGCTAAAGTGAGGATCTTTAAATTATATGCCCTTTATTACCAAAACCAATAAGACAAACAATTTTAAGCATGGCTTCTTGTGAGAGGTGAAAGAATCTGAGTTATACAATGTGTTTTGACTTCTGCTGTACATTGTATTGTGTCCTATTGTTACACTCGCTTGTAATTTATTATGATTGGCATTAATTTTTGCCAAGGAATCAGATAACACAACTTGAGTCTCTAAGGGAGGGACAGAATGTGCATTTCTATGTAAGTGTGTGTTGCTGTCCAAAATGTTTGAACATCTACAAGCAGGTGGTGTTTGAGTGCTAATTTACAGTTTTGTCTGTTTCCCTCCCTGTTCTTTTTAGGTTGTAGTGAACGCCTTGGTGGGTGCAATTCCCTCAATCATGAATGTGTTGCTGGTGTGTCTCATCTTCTGGCTCATCTTCAGCATCATGGGTGTCAATCTGTTTGCTGGAAAGTATTACTATTGTTTCAATGAGACATCTGAGGAGTACTTTCTACCACATGAGGTGAACAACAAAACCGAGTGCTTCGCACTCATCAATGCAAATTACACTGAAGTCAGATGGAAAAACGTCAAGATCAATTTTGACAATGTTGGCGCAGGATACCTGGCACTCCTGCAAGTGGTGAGAAACTTTTATTGCTACTTCTCATTTGTGTCATTTGTGTTAAGCCTGTTTTCTCACACTGTGACTGCCAACATCACAGGCAACATTCAAAGGCTGGATGGACATTATGTATGCAGCAATAGATTCTAGAAAGGTATGCTTTTTGGTCTTACAGATAGTTTGACTTCCAGATCAACAGGGTGTACAGTTTTTTAATTTGTTTTTTGTTTGTCCCACTTTACAGGTGGAGGACCAGCCCCTCTATGAGGACAACTTGTACATGTATATCTATTTTGTCATATTCATCATCTTCGGCTCGTTCTTTACCCTAAACCTCTTCATTGGTGTCATCATTGATAACTTCAATCAACAAAAGAAAAAGATAAGATTGCCTTACCTCACTTTCAGCCTCTCAAAAAAAAGAAAGAAAAAAAAAGAATACACATACACATATTCACTTTCTTTCCAAGAGTTAGGTGAGATGAGCAGTGATAAAATAGCAGAAGTCTGTTAGTTACCAGTCTAACTATAAACAAGAAAACAAGGGTATGACCCAAAATATCAAATTATTCCTTTAAGCTTAAAATCTAAATACGGTAACAAATACAGGATGCTTTGTCTGTATTTCACTTTTTTTTATGTATATCTGGTACTGGAATATGTGGTCTAAGTTCCTGCAGATTGTAACCAAATTGTTTTTGTCCCTTTACTTTGGAGGTCAGGATATCTTCATGACAGAAGAGCAGAAGAAGTATTACAATGCCATGAAGAAATTAGGTTCAAAGAAACCACAGAAACCAATACCTAGGCCTCAGGTAAATATTCTCCTCCCTTCTCCCCCTAACGATTTAAATTTCTAAAAACAATTAAGAAAATCACTCCAACATCCCTCTTCTGTACTCTTGCTTCCTCCTCAGAACAAAATCCAGGGCATGGTGTTTGACTTTGTGACGCAGCAGGTTTTTGACATCTCCATCATGATGCTCATCTGCCTTAACATGGTCACTATGATGGTGGAGACGGACGATCAGTCAGAGGAGACAGAGAATGTGCTTTACTGGGTCAACTTTGTCTTCATTGTTGTCTTCACTGGCGAGTTTTTACTGAAGCTCTTCGCACTGCGTCACTATTACTTCACCAATGGCTGGAACATTTTTGATGTCGTTGTGGTCATCCTTTCAATTGTGGGCAAGTATTTAAAAAGGTTGTTTATGCATGGGAGAAAAAGTCTGCTTGATTGGAAATAGCTCAAATAAGCCAGTTTCACACATGCACTGCAGCCTTAACCTTTTTAGATGTTATCTGATGGAGGTGCATGTCAGATGGTAAATGACTGACGCAGAAGGCTCAAACATGAAACAGTCTTTAACCTGCCCGATCCCTACTACAAATTCTATGTGAAGCCCAATTACCAAATGCAGTTTAGTGCTGATATGAGCAGGTAGTTGAGCTGAGTGTGGCCTCCTGCACGCTCTGTTCAGGCAGCTCCCTCACCTGAACCAAGCTTCTAGCTGTTATAACGGATATGAATTAGAATATCTATAGCACTAACTAATGTGTGCAACATGTTAGAAAGTTAAACTTATGGCTGTGTGACCTGATTCTCCTGACCTTGTCAAGTTCCTGTGTGAAAACATCTGTAGCGTCCATGTAAACAAGCTTGAGGGACACAGAACACTAACATGATAAAGAGGTACAGTACTGTGCTAAAGTCTTGAACCACCCCTAATTTCTTTATATTTTGGTTCCAAGAAGCCAGATTTTTTTGTAATTTTTAAAGTGGTCTTGGGCAATAGTTCTCCAGGCTTACTGAAGGTCTCTCACAGTTGTTTGTTTGTTACGCCACTTAACACTGGCCTAACCAGTGTTGTGTCTACATACAACAGACAACTTAGCAAAGAACCAATTTTAAATTGTATCTTTAGGCACTTTTTTGCTAGCAGCCTGTCACAGAAATACATAATTTTTTCCCATTTCTTTAGTTGAATCTATGAAAAATGCCAAAGATAACACAGTTTACCAGGCATAAAATAGCATTTTTGGATCTGAATATCTCGGCATGGTGTGCAGTGTGTCCTTAAAAATTTGAAGCCATTCTTATGAAAAGGAGACAGGGAAAAAGGCTGAGGTATACACAAGAACTGGACTGAAAATCAGGTCTTATGGAGTGATGAGTCCAAATTTGAAATTTTGGGGCCAAATCATTGTCAATATATACGGAGGAGGTCACGAGAGAGGTACAACAGTGACTGGTTGCTGCCATCTGCAGTACATGGTGGAGGCTCTGTCATGGTCTGGCACTACATTTCAGCCAATGGTGTTGGAGATCTTGTCAAAATTGATAGAAAATTGATAAAGAAAGTGCTGACAGATTTTGATCTACCATGCAATACCATCTAGAAAAGCATCTGATTGGTTACTGCTTCATTTGTCAGCATGACAATGATCCAAAACACACTGCCAATGCAGTAAAAGCATAGCTGGATAGAAAAACACACAGTGGAACACTATCAGTCATGGATTGGCCTCCCCAGAACCCAAACCTCAACATTATTGAAGCAGTGTGGGATCATCTTTACAGTTGTGATCCTCACTCTGTATAAAAACAGATAAATTAATACCTCCATAATAAGACTAATAAGACCAGCAAATACTGAAGAATAAATGTTTTATTCCTATTGGTTTAAATAGTGTAATAGAGTAAAGCATTCAGTGGGCTTTTTTCTCAACCTTAACTGAACATATGTTATGTCTGTTTTTGCTTCCTTTGAACTTCAGGCATGTTTCTGGCTGACCTGATTGAGAAATACTTTGTGTCACCAACGCTCTTCAGGGTGATCCGTCTGGCTCGTATCGGCAGGATCCTGCGTCTCATCAAGGGGGCCAAAGGAATCAGAACTCTTCTGTTTGCCCTTATGATGTCACTTCCTGCCTTGTTCAATATTGGCCTACTGCTTTTCCTGGTTATGTTCATTTTCTCCATCTTTGGAATGTCCAACTTTGGCTATGTGAAACACGGGGCTGGAATTGATGACATGTACAATTTTGAAACCTTTGGCAACAGCATGATCATCCTGTTTATGATCACCACGTCTGCTGGCTGGGACGGCCTTCTGCTACCTATTCTTAACTACCCTCCAGACTGTGACCCCTATTTGGAGAACGCTGGGACCCCTGTTACAGGAGACTGTGGCAACCCATCTGTGGGCATCTTCTTCTTTGTTATGTACATCATCATTTCTTTCCTGATTGTAGTCAACATGTATATTGCCATCATCCTGGAGAATTTTAGCGTGGCCACAGAGGAGAGTGCAGACCCACTCAGTGAGGATGACTTTGAGACCTTTTATGAAATTTGGGAGAAGTTTGACCCAGATGCCTCCCAGTTCATCACCTATGCCAAGCTTTCTGACTTTGCTGATGCACTTGAACATCCACTCCGCGTGCCCAAGCCTAACACCATTGAACTGATTGCAATGGACATGCCTATGGTGAGTGGAGACCGTATACACTGTCTGGACATCCTGTTTGCCTTCACAAAGCGTGTGCTAGGTGACAGTGGGGAGTTGGACATGTTGAGGCAACAAATGGAGGAGCGTTTTGTGGCAGCCAATCCCTCCAAGGTCTCTTATGAGCCCATCACCACCACTCTGAGGCGCAAGCAGGAGGATGTGTCTGCCAGAATCATTCAAAGGGCCTACCGCTCTTATTTGGCCAGGCGGGGTTTTGTTTATAAGCGCAAACCAGCCAATAACAAGGAGGAGAATGGTGGTAACAATCAGGAACAAGAAAAGAAGGAGGGCACTCCCTCAACTGCCTCCCTGCCTTCTTATGACAGTGTAACCAAACCTGAGAAGGAGAAACAGGAAGACAACAATGAGGGCAAGGGGGGAAGGAAAGAGAAAGGAAGAAACCAAAAAGACATCAGGGAATCCAAATGTTAGGGCGGTGGATGTATATTCACACTAATAACAATAAAAGTGATAATAATGTAACTTCAAGCAAAGCGAGAGGAAACTCACAAACACAGATGTACAGATTATTTCATTTGCAAGTCAGAAAAAAATAGTCTTCAATAATTTTGTTTACAGACTTCATTCTTATATTGATGCGGAGAAAAGCGTCTTGGTCTGTTACAGCTTGAAGACTTGAACTTTAGTCAAACCAAACATAATCAGCATACTGTGTGACGTATCTGGACTACTTAACAAAAAGTAAATGAAAACAGACTGGGTCCCTTACAACTCACTTACGACTGGTCTACAGATAAGTTGAGTAAACTCTACACCAAGAGGTGAAATGGAAAAAAAAAAACAAAAAACCAACAAAAAACAGTAATTATGCGCCTGGATGCAAGGAATGGTTTTCTTATGGAAGACAGTACTGTGAAAGAACACAAGGATGCTGCTTGCTGCTGAAAAATTACCTTGTTGAGTGTTTCTGTGTCATTTAATACAGAAATGTATAAAGGAACAAATGACACTCACTTTATGAGCAAACAGAAGGTGAGTGAAAGACACAAATAACAGTGTGAACTACTGTTTTACTGAGACAGAAAAAATATTGTTTTGTTTTTTTGAGCAGCAAAAATGCAAACAGAAGAAAAAAAAGAACAATATCCAACAGTTTGCCCATGTCAATCAACTCTTCTACTCATTTTATCTTTGTTATAACCCACATCAAAATCCTTTTTTTTACATGGGCTTTCACACCAAATTGAATAAGTGTCTGTTTATTATGGGGTCAACTCGGGCCAAGGGCTTACATTTACTCAGAAAGATTTCCAAACAAATAATAAGTGTGCTTGTTCAATGCATAGAAATGACTTGCATGATGGCATGTTTTGATCAGAAATCTTTGCATGAATTATCATAGTCCACAAGACACTAATACTCAGACCACAACGGTGGCTCAACTGTACGATCAAGACATGTTCAAAATTTGAAAGTTCAGAGTAATTTGTTCCACAAAGATAAGTGATATGGGGGGTTGATCAGTTTAAAATGGATCCAAATTTTGATCTCATTACTCAACACATTTCAAATTACTGTGTTTTGACTGTTGTCTCTATAGACGGAAGAATGAAATATGTCGGTAAATAATAGCACCATCAGTAGATCAGTGGGTGAAATCCCCCAAAAAATTAGTTGCTGCTCTGGAGATTTTGAGTGTGTAAGATTTAGAAAGAGAATCTGTATGTATCATGGGACTGAAATGTTTGTTAATTTGGACAGAAATATTTTCAAGGGCATAGCACTTTGAAATGAAAAAAAGCTTATATTTATAATTTGTATGCACCTATGTAATGTTCCATACCATCTGGCTTTATTTTTGTGTCATCGGGCATTGTGGGTATCCTGCTGTCAGTGGTTTGTGGGGATTTCACAGGTATGGCAAACTCCTTTCTATTTCTAATGTTTCTCTGTGGGTGGTTAGACCTTTATGAAAGGGCTGACAAGAGTTTTGATCCTTGTTAAGTTTACATTATTTGAGTTAATGTAGCTTATTTACACACGTGCAAATGTAAATATCTTTTTTTTGTTGTTGTTCTTGTTTTCTTTCTGGATGTAATTTCCATGTCTTTGGGGGGGGGTGATGAGTCTTTATTTTATGCATTTATGTTTAGAGAAATTATCTTGTGATGGGACATATTAGTAGTATCTTATTTTATTGAGAAATGGGAAATAATGAATGGGTGATGAGAACATTGTGTGTGGAGAAGCCAAAGAGACCTGCCTTGTTATCCCATGTTGCCCTTTGTCCATGGAGTGGGATTGGGTTAAGTATGCCCTGCCCAGTCTGTTTTTTCGCTGTCGTTATTAGACAGAGACCCTAGAAATGTATGCAATGCTTGAAAAATTCATCCCTTTTTCTCAGGAGATATTATAAATGTACTATTATGAGCTCTGCAACAAAATGCAAGTGAATGTGATGGGAGTATTTATGAAATCATGTTTTACGCTTTTGTTTTATGCCATGTTGATGGACAATGATCTTGGCTGGCTGTCGTGTTACTGACAGCTGCCTGGTCAGGGGCCAGTTTAGTGCTTCCTGCTTATGACACTTAGAACTATAGGGCTAGAAGCATCTCAATGAAACAGCATCATTGCGCTCGCTTGTAATGGTGACGTTTATATCAATAGCAGGTTACATCTAAGTCATTGTGGACTGTAGTCTGGTCTCGGTTAATTTCAGTAAGCAAACTAATGTTCACCCTGATAGCAACCAGATATAGGAAACACTGTGAGGAGATGTCATGAAAGTGAATTGGGATATGTTTGTTTGAGCAGCACTCTTAATTCTTTCTGAAGGAGAAGTGGATTGCTCAGTGGATCGGCCCAGATTTCAGTATTCACCACCAACAAGTGCTCTGATCATCTCATTTGCCATTTTTTCTTCCTATTGCTCTACTGCATAACAAATACCAAATAATCAGACAGAGCACTGGATGCATCCTATGGTACTGTGAGCCTAGGCACCACACCAGAGCTTTTGCACTTCCTGTTGTCCAGTGATGTCACTTCCCGTTTATGAATCGCTTCCTCATCCGTTTTCAAGTTCCGGGGTCCAGTTGCTGCATGAGATCTCCAAAATCAGTGTGGGTGTTACCTTGAACCAAATAAAACGCTGAATGAGAAACATAAAAGCTACTGCCGTCCATTTTCTCCGAGATCTCCACGAATATGAGGTTGACAGAAAGAAAGCGTGAAAAAAAAATCGATACACATACATTCATTTGGGGAAAAAAAGAAATACAATTCAGGCTATGTTCTATAGGGCACAAACTGCAAAAGCTAAGACTGGACTTTTTAAGAGACTATAAATAATGTATTATATTATTTTAACAGCATGTGTAGTTTTTTTGTAAATACAGGATTACTTAAAAAAAAACTACAGCTATTAATCTAACACTAAATATTAATAACCGTAAATAGAATGGCTTCCAGCTGACACCCCTTGTCACACTTGTTAGGCTGTGACGCATTTGTTAGACGGAATAGATTTTTTTTTTGAGTCACATTTCATAAAAAAGTGGGGAGTAAGCTAATCTATATTAAAAAAAAACAGAAATTGTATTAAAAACTGTATAAATTCATATGTGCATATACAGAGTTATATTAAATATATATTATATATATATTCTACCATTATATATATATAGTATATATACATTAGAACAGTGTCTGTAACTCAACTCTCCTGTCCACTCCTTGCATTGAGGTGAAACCAGAGCCCCAGAGTGTAACTGATCATGCTTCTTTCTTTGTGTGGTATGTTCAGAGAATAACCAAAACTCTGGCGTGCCCAGGACTTGTGCATACTGGGTACCAGCGTACAATGCATGGTGTTGTACTGGCTGCTTGCTGAGAAATGTGGAGTCTGCCTTGGTTAGAGGATTGCACTACCAGCATACCCTTTTGTACATGTGTGAAGATGTCTTGCCCCTACTTTCCTATATTGTACACACAAGGTTAAACCGATGCACACATACACACACACATTCAAACACACACATACACTCACACTCAGCCTTTTTGCAGACAACTGCTGGTTAACTCGTGTGCCCCAACTATGAACCACAGCTCACTCTGTGTGACAATTTCTTTTGCTTGTTGCAGGTCTAACCCTCCATGTTTCCCGTTAACACACTGCTGTAGTTTTGGAGTTCATCTTTAATTTTGCTGTCACTTTCAATATGAAATAATAATAATAATGATTTAAGGGTTAGTTGTCTTAACTGTCTGTGTGTTTGTTTATGGTGCAATATCTCTTAACGGCACGTGCCTTTTAGCTTTCTATTTAGTCTGTCAATAAATCAGCAATGAGAATCTCAACACCCATCGAAGTGAATCAGAATGGAGCACGATAGAAGCAATGTATTGAGTTTGAAAATAACCTGAACTGAAAACTCACCACCTAGATTAGACTGTCTGGACTAACATCTTGTAGAGTCATGTAGTAGAAGTGCTCTCTGTGTGTTCTGTTTACTGGCTCTTGGGCTAGCAAAAGAACAGCTTGCCTTTTGTTTTACACTACTGCTCATTTCCTAATGTTGGTTTACCAAATGGTATATGAGGCCATTCTTTTGTAGCATGACTGAGATACATTTCTTTTCTTTGAAAATAGTTTAACTGAAAAACCCTTTTGACTGTCATTATCTCTTGCCACTAATACAGTCAGAAAGATAACACGTGTTGCACAACCACATTGGAAATTAAATGAGAATCAGTAAAAGAATGTCTACATTTGAGCACGAATCTATTTCCAAACAATAAAGCAGCCTTCCAGTTATTCCTCTGGCTGGTGTCATTTTTGGTTATATAAAGCATGGTTGTGGCTATATCATACAAATTCTGACAATGTTCATCTGCATCATTCTCTGTGTTTTCTATAAAACAATTTAATGATTACCACTTTCAAGGGATAAGTAACACATTGAGATTTTACAGAAGGTAATTTAGTTTCTTGCTGATAATCACAAAATTGCGACGCTGTAAGTTGCAAGAAGGAAGTGTGTGCAAGTTGCAGTAGACAGGGAGGGACAGAGACTACATTTAAAGAAATATGTAGTTTGTTTAGGTTTGGGAACGAGAACACAGCTTGCCTGCAGAAGTACGCATATGACATTCTTTCTGTTTGTGCTACCTGATTGCAACTCTTTGATTTGATGTGTTTGGGTGTGTCATGGTGAAACAATAGTTCGATGGCAGGTGTGTGCTTGCATGTGACCACCCACCCCCACACCCCCTTCCTCCGTGTGTGTAAGGTGGTGCACTGAGTGAGGCAGGCAAGTGGTGGGGTGGGGAGGAGAGAGACAGCACTGCAGTGCAGATAGATGAATGCAGTGGCCTGGGCTGAGTCAGCAGCATGTTCCCAACAGGCTCAGACTGTACAGTGCGCTGCATAGCACCTCCTTACCCACAGCAAGCAAAGCAGGGGGATCAACTTCAAGAAGACGAGAAGCATGTGAGAACAATGAACAGACGCACACAAAGTAAAAAGCAAGCCAGTCGCCAAAGATGTAACCTTCACCTTCTACCACACATGCTGCAACTGTTTGAATCATTTAATAGTGTATCTTGCAGACACCTGCTACTGTAATTTTAATAACAGAATGTGTAAAGAATAGCTCATTTCAACACTGTTTCTCTAAATGTGATGCTTCTCTCTATAGAGTTTGCAAAATTGCCCTAGTGCTTTATAATACTGTACAGCACAGAAGCTTTGTTTCATTTCTTCTCTTTAGGTTTCTCTCCTCCTTGCATCCTTCTGGATAGAAGTACATAGCTGCAGAGGTAGAACATAGATTAAGTAGGACATTGGTCTGATCTGTCAGGTTGTGGGTTCTGGGAACAGGTTTGTGAAGGAGAGAGGGAGACTGTGAGTGTCTGTAAGGGGTTACAGGGAAAGGGAATCAGTACAATCTACAATATTGCCATCAACAAATGTGATCAACTTTCAACTTTCTTTGCCCTTCTGATGTCTTACCTCACTGAAGAAAAACTGATGTAAAACTAATATTTAAAGCTCGGTTTGGCCAGCTTTACTCCGACTCCCTGAATTATTAATAGAGCGCAGCACCCTCTCTCCCTTCTGGGTTTTGTTTTCCATCCCAGCCCCTGTCTGCAAACATCACAGGCGTTAACAACTGTATTTATATCTGTAAAATCTCTAGTTGGCTTTGGTGTTCTCCAAATGACTTCATACAGATATCTAACACCCTCTAGTGGGCTTTGTTGAAACACCACTTCCAGAGATTAAAGGGATGGATCAGTTATTAATATAAGGAACTATATGTTGTTTCTGGTGTATTGTGAGACGTTAGCGCTCAGTCTGCTAATCCTGCGTTCAACAGTTCCCCATCAAGACAGGACAAAATGAAAAAGAGCAAAAGAACCCCTGACAGTCATCTACAATGGCTTCACAGACAAATTATTATTTATTTGAAGGTGGAAAATTAGGTTATTTTCAAGTAGAGAAACTCTCCAACTTGTTCCTGTGAACACACTAGGAAGCAGGATAACATCAGGAATAAAATTACCATCTCGATTCTACAAACATTATTTTACAAACACCTCAGAATGGACACAAACAAAAGGTTTGCCAGTCCAGGCAAGAAAAGCCTTCTTGAAAACACCTCTCCAGATTCATTTCTTTAGTTTAACTTATTCTTAAAGTATGGCAGCCACTGAGAACAAGATTATTTTACATGTTTTCTTGTTTTTGTTTTGTTTTGTTTTTAATGTTTTTGTAACAGTCAATTAAAAAACTCTCAGTTGAACTTTTCATTTTGCGGTGGCTCTTTTGTTTGTGGGGGCTTCACAAACATTATTTATTTAATGTTCAACTGTTTTATGGAGAAATATAGCATTATTTCTACTTAATAGGAGAACTACTTATTTCATTGTTTGACCACTAACTTTTTCACTCGACTGTCTGACTTTTACAGCAAGTTTGTCCATATGTGATTTAGAAAAACCCTGAAAGGAACAATTTTCTCATTGCACAGGCCTCTCCTTTGGCTCAAGGAAAAACTCTGTAGACCTCTTTGCAACTGAAGAGCCTAAAAAACCTGGATGACCCATTGGAGTGAATGGAAGTAGTAATGAAATGGACAGACATAGTGTATTCACAGTTACTATGTTATATTTTTCTTATTCTTTTTGTGCATTTTTAATTGCAGTCTGTGTCAGCCATTGAAGAACCAGAGTTTTGGTTAATGAAAATACATTTAAGCTGAAAAGAAAAGATAAAAACTGAACTTGCAGGACTGATAATAATTTTCCCATTGTTATGTTGAGTTCATTTCCTTTAATGCATTCTAACATTTGTGCAAATATTTTAAAATGTACTTATGGAAGGTATATAAGGTAACAATTATTATTTAACATGGTGAGAAGCATCTTGAAGCGACCCTGTAGGTGTCACTGTTACACTTGTTATGTGACACTGGTGTAGCTGCTGCAGTGGGAACATGGCTTGTGTGAGTGTCATTAGAAGGGCAGAGACACAGCAAATCAAAAGGGGGTCATGTGCTGAAAATTTCTTTTTGTTTGCTTGCTGTCTTTTTTCACACATCTGTAATCACAATTTTGATCTCAAATGCAGAGATATAACTGAAATAGGTTAACAATTGAATTTAGCTTAATGCTGAAAGCAAGACCTAACTTAGGTGAGAAAGCATTGAAATCATTGAACAGGAATAGAGGTTAGCTTTATCGTGGATGAATGGACTAATGTTTGCTATCAGGAATATGGTTTACGGTGTGTTTAAAATGCAGACCTTAAACAGAGGCTTAGGGAAAAACAATTCTGGGCAAAGAGAGTTTTGCTGTGAAATGACTGATGTTGCAGCAGGGTTAGGCTTACTGTGGCTGACAGGACAAAAGCTTTGGATATCTGTCAGCATGTCAGCACAGGCTCTCTGCCCTCTCTCACTCTCTTGAGCTTAAGTACATGACATAAATGGCAATATGGTTTCTGACAACTTGAAAAAATACAAAACATGAAAATATCAATACAGTTTACACTACTGCTCAAAGAGCAGACTTATTTGTACTGAACGTGGCATGGGAAGAAAAGTGATTTAAGTGACTTTGAACGTAGCATGGTTGTTGGTACCAGAGGGGTTGGTCTGAGTATTTCAGAAACTGCTGATCTACTGGGATTTTCACACACAACTAGGGTTTACAGAGAATGGTCTGGAAAAGAGAAAATATCTGGAAAATGGCAGTTCTCTGGGCAAAAATGCCTTGTTGATGACCAAGGAAAATGGCCAGACTTCTCGGAGCTGATAGGAAGGCAACAGTAACTCAAATAACCACTCACTACAACAAAGTATCTAGAAGAGCATCTCTGAATGCACAGCTCATTGAACCTCGATGGGCTACAGTAGCAGAAGACCACACCAGGTATCACTTGTGTCAGCTCAGAACAGGAATCTGAAGTATTATAGAAGACTGGGAAAAACATTGCTTGGTCTGATGAGTCTCAACATTCAGATGGTAGGTTCAGAGTTTGCCATAAACAACATGAAAGCATGGCTCCATCCTGCCTTGTATCACGCTTCAGGCTGCTGGTGTTATGTGGTGTTATGATGTGGGGTATGTTTTCTTGGCACATTTTGGACCCCTTCGAAAAGCGCACATCATCTCAAACTGGTTTCTTTAACACAACAATACCTTCATGGTACTCAGATGGCTTCCACGGTGACCAGATGGGACAGTTGCATCATGGATGTGCAAATCTCCAGCAACTGTATGTCCATATTGACAATGATAATGTGATTTTATCATGTTTTCAGAATCAATCCCTTCTGTGTTCCAATATGTGTTTGAGGCACTGGGGGTATTTTGGTGGTGTAATATGGGATATCTGTCCATTTGTCCATTTTGTACTCTCTGAATGCCACTTGAGCCAATTTCCTTCTGCAACAGGACGACACAGCTACAAATTACGCAAGACCTATTTAGAGAGGAAGCAGTCAGCTGGTATTCTGTCTATAATGAGTGACCAGCACAGTAACCGGATCTTATGGATGAGCTACTGTGGGAACAGCTTAACCGCATGGCACATAAGAAGTGCCCATCAAAGCAACCCAACTTGTCAGAGGCTTTGCAGGAATCATGGGGTTAAATTTATCCACCTAAACGTTTACTTAGTTGATTTTAAAAGCATTCATTTAAGGGAGAAACTAAATGAATGCTAATTACAGAAAACTCTTCACAACCTAAACTTTATGCCTGCCAATAAAAACTTTCTTTAAGTGGATGCCAACTTAATAACTGTCACTTTGCCTAGAGAAATATGCCACTGCCAGGCTGCAATATAACAATGGACCTGGTCAGTATATTTTTAAAGAGAAAACACTATTACTACAACTCATCAAGTCTCCATCATAGCATCTTTTAGTGAAAGAGCTGTACATTCAAACCTCAAGGCATTTTTAATTTCCACAGACAAAAAGAGAAAACTCAAGGATTCTTTTTTTGGTATAATATCTTCATTTCCATGACACAACAGTCTCTAGTGAGGTAGACTATAACAGGTCAACAGTTAGAAACACTGCTCTTTAAACTGGCATTTGAAATGACATGAAATAAATACTTCCATGTACAAGGTCTTCAAATTGAGGTAGAAACAGTTACAGAGAATGTACAAGATACAACAAAAGTACATCTGGATCACAAAGATAACAATGAAGTCTGATTTTCCATCTGTGGGGGCAAACACTGACTCCACTCCCTTCACTGAATCAGAGTAACACCAAGAAAAAGCAAATGCTTTCTGCAGTGTGTGTTTTGAACGTAGAGCACATTCTGTGTTGAAGAGAATACATTTGTTGTAACTAAGCGCTTAAATACTTGTAAAAACCTGGGGGTAAGAATACATCATTATTTGCTTAGGACCTTTTTACTAATCTGTATTTTTTTTTTTTCAGGATATTCTGAAGCTTTGTCTGACGAGCCTCTACTTTTTCACACTAAACCACATTCAGAGTAAGATAGTAAAAAGGTATTAAAATATCTTTTAATCACTTTCAATTTCCAACTAAAACTGAAGCACCTTAAAATTTAATGGGGATCCTTTCACTTTAGTTTTGAAGTTCACCTTCGTAACAGCCTAGCCCGGAAACCAGACAAATCTGAAGATCATGTTTCATTTACTCTAGCAGAATAAATTTGGCCCTGTTTCCTTTTAAACAAATTTCCACCCGGAATTGTCCGTGTGGGACCAATCTCAGCTGTTTGTGAACGATCTATTATGGCTCCGGATTGATAACATTTCTGCCAATTTATGACACTGGAGTTTGTTTACATCGCTCCATCGCTCAGCACTATGTCATATGTTTTTGGTTTTTTTTACTCTCGTGGCTTGTGGCTCTACCCAATTGCATCTAGAGGTGCTTCAGTTAATGGTAACAGTTAACACCCCTTGAAAGTCAAAACTGAAGTAAGAGTTTCCTGATTCATTCATTTACTTTGCAAAAATAAGAGGTTGGCACAGTTTATAAATCAGTGGCATAGCGAAACAGCAAAGCCACAATTGAAAGAAAGAGTTGCAACTGTAAATATTTCCTAACAGTGTTGATATTTAACTTCATTCTTCTTGAAGTTAGAGCTAAATTCAAGCTGAATGACTGGTGACACTGTGTCAAGTGGTTTTAAAATACTGAAATAGCGACTGGATATTTTATTAAGACATTTAATAAACATACCTTTTATATACCATATATTGTAGTGTGTGTACATCTTGATATGTGTTTATCAGGAGTGCTTTTCCTTTTCCCCACTGCTAACTACACTAACACTTAACATGTCAATATTTTCTCCACCAAAATCTATGGGAGAATTACATCTATACATGAAAAAAAAAAATAGATCTAAAAACATCATCGATGTACATATGGCATGTCTTTAAAAAAAATATCTGAATTACATTCAACATTTCAGGCCTTGATATAAAAACCTCAAGTTTCCTGGAGCTAAGAAGCCATGTAGTGTTTTGTGTGTGCGCATGTACATGTGTATGTGCATGCGTGTGTTTACACTATTGGAAGGCCTTACAAGTTCATTGTTTCCCTGAAGTGTCAGCCATGGCTCTGTTTTCATCTTGCTCCATAAAGCTCCCTACTGACACCCTAAGGTATCAACATACATTCTTAGTTCATCTTTCTGAGGTAACAATATTCTTCCTGAGTATTCAATAACACGATAAATCATCCTTCTGAGAGGCAAAAGTAAAGAGAAAAAATAAAGAAAGTAAAATCTAGCGACAGGCAGGTAAGTTTTCATAAAGTATGCCGTTGAACAAAAACTATTAGAGGCACTCACTCAGAAGTATATATCCTCCACTGCAACATGCATGCCTGTGCAGCCAAACTGAAGCAATAAAGAGCCTTTATGTAGCTAACCTGCACTGAGTACATCTTCCCAATATGCATTCATGTTTGTTTTTCATTGATTTGTACAGTCAGAGAAAAGGTTGGGTTTAGGATTAGCAGAAAAATCAGTGTAAAAAACATGCTATGGAAGATGATCTGCCCATACTTGAGCACTCTGATTTTATGAAGACTAAATATATTTTTAGATGAATTTAAAATCTATTAAAAGTATTTCCCTATGTCAAAAAAAAGGGGGAAAAAAAGACAGTTCACCATCAAATCCAATGTATATATTTTCCCTCTGGTGTGTAGTGCTATTTATCAACATGGATTGTTTCAGTGTGTTGCCCAGTTTTGAGTTTCTGGAGTTGTAACCAGCTGTAACCATCTCTGCATTATAAATAATGGTACTAAATGGCACTGGCCTTGAAGTGCTCAAAGCACTCAAAAATAAAAAGAAAGAAAAAAACACTTGAAAAACAAAGCAGTAATGTTTTATTGTGGGCAGTTTCATGTAGGGACTATTTTCTTTCTGTCCACATACACCAAGCAAAATAAGTGTGTAGCTAACTAACATTACAGTTTACATCCTGCCATGAGCACAAGTCTCTTGTCATGGGCAGATGGATGCTTCCTTCTCCATACTGACATAGTTGGCAAGTGTAGTTCAATAAAAAATAAAATAAATAAATTTGTTCTCACATGAAACTGCTCACAACAAGGTTTGAGATTTGTTTTTTTGACAAGTAATGATTTCCTGAAAGAAATCTATTACTTACTGAAAGCGTCTTTCTGCATTTTTTATGGACCAAAAGGCAAGTGCCATTTAATTCCATTAAATTCTAGAGAAATGCAGACTAAACTCTAGAATAATAAATAGCAGGAAAAATACATAAATGTGATTTTGAGGTCAACTGCTCCTTAAAAGGGTGGCATTATGTATATTACCACATAATCACTTGATTAGCAGCTTGATATGTATAAACTGGACAAAAACATATGTTGTTCAGCAATGAGAACAGTTAATCAGAGGAAGAGGGGTCCAGGATAGAAGATAAAGATGAAGATTAAGATTTTTTTTTTTAAAAAGTTGAAAAAAAAAAAAACTGTGAACAAGTAAAAATAAAACCTGAAAACAAGGGAAACAATCATTTCCCAAGGCCAAGCCAAGAACAAAGCCTTACAGTCAGCGGTGTAGTCAGGACTGAGCTGAATGGCATTCTCACCACTTCAGTTATTGCTCTTTTTACTTTTTGGTCATAATGATTTTTTTTTTTTTTTTTTTTGTTGGTTTTTGTAAA
>VUQS01074589.1:19837-32824 GCA_015108495.1 Heterochromis multidens | reverse complement strand
CAAGGAAACCCCCCCCCCCCCCCCCTTTTAAAAAAAAAACACCCCCCCCCCCCCCCCCCCCCCAAAAAAAAAAAAAAAAAAATCTTTTCTGTGTTGACATGCGAGGCGGGCAGCAGGAGCAGAGCAGATGATTGCATCCACACCAGTGCACATTCACAAAGGAGCAGCAGAGAGGAAGCTCCGCACAATGTCAGCTGGAGTCTCTCAGATTGGCTAACTATGCTCTGTCTGCATCTATATGCTTCAGTAGAGTGACGTGACGTTAAGAAGCTAGCGTTTCTTTACACTTCACAGTGTGTTGGATAATAGTACTTATTTTTTTTGTGTAACTGCTGTTCTAAAGTGCATCTGCTGGAATGTAACTGCATGTACTTCCAAGTATATGACTCTCCATGCACATGCATCTTGTGCAGTACAATTAAAAGGTTCCTATTATGTTAATTTCTAGCTTGATATTTTAATTAGGGGACTCTACTAGAGCATCTTTGCATGATTCAAGCTTCAAAATAATCCTTATTTATATTATACTGAGTTTTGGTGCAGCCCCTCAGTTTTGGTGCAGCCCCTCAGCATTTTTCTGATTGGCTGCCCCTCACAAAATGAAGGCTTAAACAGCAGATGGGTGGGGTTGCTGCATCCGCTGTGATTGACATTGTACAAAGCCAAACGTAGAAAAAGACTGTTACTGCTCACAGGGATTACTTGCAATTTTGGTCTATGTTTAATGTGAACATCCACCATTGATATGTATGTATATGACAGGAAATAAAAAGTATATTAGGCACACTTTGGAACCATAGTGTAATTGTTTTCTCAGACAATTCTAAAAATCACACCTTACATTTAAAATATTATAAATGTATCTTTAAAGCAGCTAGTCAGACTGCAGCTCTCCAACACATTGACAAAAAGTAAATTTTACTTTTTGAAAAAGCTTTAAAAGCATTAAAAGGAAATACAAAAATAAGAGGTAGCTTCAAAATGTAGTTGTACTTACACTTTGGCTCATTCTTCTTTTTGAGTGGGTGTACCAAATAAATGCATTTAACTAGATACATGATCAACAAGAGCACTCAGAGAGTGCAACTCCCCCCGAAGGGCAAGGGCTATACTAAAACTATGATGTTTTATGATGTTTTTATTACAGCTGTCAAACGTCAGCCTGTTTTTATTAAACATGCTAACTTCAGTGCTGTCACTGTGACGTCGTAGGGCATCATATTGAAAAAATAAAAAGTGTGTTGTACAGCTCTCTCCGTGCCCTTTCATATGATATATTATACTTGATATGGTTTCTTGACCTGGTCAAATGCTTAGCTAACCTAGGTACTCATGTCCCCCAAAGCCTAGTATATTGTTGTGAAGTTTGAAGACAATCCATAAAAAATTGTGGGTAATATAAAGTTTTTACTGATTTTCACATTTGGTGTGACCTTGACCTTGATCCGATTTTCACCAAAATGAAATCAGCTTGAGCTGTTATCAGTATCAACCATCACACAAAATTTAAAAATGATATCTTGAAAAATGTGGACGCTAGACTGCTAACAAACAGACACACAACCAAACAGACAGACAGACAAAAAAACAAACGGATCCGATTACATACTCCCTCCCTTCGGGGGGAGAATAACCCAGTATAATAACACTTATATATAAAAGAACTCCTGTAGCACAGGATGAGTGACTTAAATTGGAACTACTGTGCTTTTCTATATTTCTATATTTTCTGTCATTTATATACTGCTACAACGGTGATCAGCGTACGTGCAAGGCTCTATACACTCAGTTTCAGTTTTTTTTCGCTCTTGGGTCTGCATGATGTAATTGAGAGCAGATATCCCTAATATGGTCATCTCAGGTGTAGAAGCCCCACCCACTGTTTGCTGTTCAAATGTTCTATTTGTGAGGGGCAGCCAATCAGAAGAAAGTTAAAGGGAGGGTGGCCTTCATGAGAGAGGAGCTAAAACAGCTTGTTTCCGACAGTGAATGAACTGAGAGGCTGAACCTAGGCCCAGTGTAAGATACATAAGAATTATTTTGAACTGTCACTCGTGCAAAGCTAAGAGTCCAAGAATAAAACTATGGTGTGGGAAAGGAGCATAACAGGCCCCCCTTTAAAGTTGCAAATTTCTCGCTAAAAACAATGAGGTGTAAATGTCATAATTAAAGTGTGTGTTGGGGGTGTTGCTCTTACCACCCTGAAGATATTGTTAAAATGTGGGTGGTTAGGTGTTTTCACTGCTTCATAATTATTCTGTGAGTTTGTTCAGATAATGTACTCTTAAGATATTTCCGTGTCAGTCAAGTGCACCTAAAGGACTTTACTTGGAATATATTAGTGTATCAACACTTGTGAGAAGAAGCAAATATGCACAGGATTGCTCAGGCAGCGTTATTGATCCTGAGAGTTATCTTGAAAATTGAAGCACAGCATATTAGAAATGATAATACAGAGAGGGGAAGATTGGCTGGCTGTGTTCCCTGCATTTTCTTCCAAAACATCATCACTCACTTCTCCTGCTGCTGCTGACTGCCTCCATGATTGAATTACAGAACAGATGGGTGGGGGGAGAGGTGGGTGAATTTTTTTGCTTTGAGGAAAACAGGGGATAGGCAGAGGAGTTACTAAGAAAGAAAGAAAGAGAGCGATAGAAGAGGAGGGAAAGATGTCTCTTGATGTGCGAGTGGGACAGATGGAGGAGGAGTGATGAAAGACTGAAAATGATGAAAAAGAGAACAAGGGAACGAGGTGATGAAACGGAGGGGTAGCTGAATGCTGTCATTTTCCACCTCGCGTTTATTCTGATTGCAGACTGCTCGGCACAGGTGCCTCTGCCTCTCTCTCTCTCCCTCAAACACACACACACACACACACACGTGCACGAAGCGCTGCACCAAAAATAACATCCACACAGTTTAATGGGTCAGCGGCAAGTTCAGGGAGAAGTGGAGAGCACAGCAGAGGTGAGATGGAAGGAGGCAGACTTAAGGAAAGAGGGAAAAGAAAAAGGACAGTGCAAGAAAAGATGTGAATAAATGAAGTAAGTTGAAAGTAAATTAAAGTGAAGGACAGGAAAGGAAAGAAAAGGAAAGCAATGGAAATTAAAGGAAAGGAAGTGAAAGAAAAAACTGGAACGGAAAGGAAAGTGTTGTGAAGGAGAGAAAAGAAATGAAACAGACCATACAAAAAGGAAGAGGAGAAGAGAAGCAATATTCAGTAAGAAAGAAAAGCAAAAGAAAAGGAAAGAAAGAAATGAGAAAAAAAAGAAATGAAACGCAACTTTGATAAATGAAATGGAAAGAAACAAAGGAAAGGAAACAGTATTATAGATAAGGAAGTGAAACGACTGGAAAGGAAAGAGAAGAATTTGGAAGAGAAGGAAATGAAAGAATATACAACCATGAAAAAAGTGAAAGGAAAGAGAAAGAGAAGAAAAAGAACTAAAAAAGACCATACAGAAAGGAAAGAAACTAAAGGAAGGGAATGAAGAGGAGAAGCGAAGGAAATAAAATAATATACTGTAAGGAAATAAAAGAAAAGAAAAGGAAAGAAAAAAGGAAAAGAAAGGAATCAGAATAAAAAGAAATAAAAACTTATATCTTTGAGAAAGGAAAGAGTCGAAAAGGAAAAGAACAATACTACAGTGAAGGAAGTTAAAGGACAGGGAAAGGAAAAAGAAGAGAAAAGATGGGAAGAACAGGTAAGAGAAGGAAATGAAATATATAATACCCAAAGAAAGTGAAAGGAAAGAAATGAAATGAAAGGACAAAAATGAAAATGAAAGGAAAGACTAAAGAAATGAAAAGGACAGTGATACAAGAAAAGAAAAAGGAAGAAGGAGAGAAGAACACCACAAAGTTGGGTAAGAAATAAAAAAAAGGGGCATTTGTCATATCACGTGTGATCAGATGATCAGGTGATATTAAATTCTTGATTCTGTTCTATTCTACTCTATTCTATTCTATTTGCCGATTAGCAGGATGAGAAGGGAAGGGGACTACGGGCTTTAGTGAATATAACGGCCACCCACAAAATGAGACGGGCAGCAGGGTGGGACTCTCACTCATTCAGCACCGATTAAAGAGGTGGCATTAACCACCCACTGAACTGGCTTATGTGCGCACACACACACACACACACACACATATACATTTCTCCCCACGACTGGCACAGAGAGGTACAGACTACTGGAATTTGCATCATTAGAGTGTGTGTGTGTGTGTTATAATTGTGAGGTAGAATTAAAGCATGGTAGAAAAGGGACAAAAGTTAACTACACAGTCACACACAAGCAGCATAATGCGATAGAAAAAAAATCCTCTGCAGACATGAGCTGATTCTCAAAGGCATGAGAGGGGGAAAAAGATTCAGAATCAGAAGAAAGAACAGAAAGCTGAGCCATGTTATTAGAGATTTGTTATGCAAGTAAGTAGCTGTACTTGTAAAGGTGTGTGTTTTCTCAGCAGCTGCTACAGAGTGTGACTGTCCCTCTACATCGCTTGGCAGGATTTTTTTTCCACTCACACCCTGAATTCATAACACTGAGGGTGTTCTAACTGCTTCAGACTGATGTTTGAGCAGTTAATAAAGGCAGGAAATTATGTTTTTTTCAGACCCAGCTCCTAAAGTTAAACTAACATGCTCCGGACAAGGTTTTACTGTACTCTACATGTGAGCCTTCTAGAAATGTTCCACCCTACAGCCGCAGTGAATGCAGTTAGCATCGCCTTGGGACTTTCTGAATGAATACCGGTGCTCTCCTGCTATGCGAGCTGCCACTAAAAACAGGCCTGTGACACAGTTTTGGTGCAGGCTCAGGGCTTGGGAAAATGTGTTGGTTACTGACACACCCTTAGGTCTTTGATATGTGTGAGAATATTTTGAGGAGTAAACCAGCTGTGTGACACTGTGTAGCCTACTGTTTTCCCTGAGCCCTTTTTTTTTTCTTTTGCAGAAGAGCTTGTAGTCAATCTGACCCCTTTTTGCTATCCCTGACCTGCTTTCCTTTCAGTTTACAATCAAAGTCCTCACTAATTATTGACACAAGCTAAAAGTAGAAAGATAGCATGATGCTGAACATTTTGTAATAAGTACTAAACTGAAAATGTTACTTTTGTCAGCACCCTCCAAAATAAATATATTAATATAGTTTAACATAAATTTAACTATACTTTAAATGTAATTTGAAAATTATCAAATGTTATCAAAGGAATGCAAATAAACAGCTGTTATGAAATTAAGCCCAAAAATACCAATCTATTGGTTTGAAGAGATATCAACTGAATTTAAAAATAGGGTTGAAGCATACTTTGACATAATATATATATGTGTGTGTGTGTGTATATATATATGTATATCTATCTATCTATATATATATATATATTCAGAAGGAAACTGAATAATTTTGTTACATTTTGCAAATTCTGATTACAATAAGTCTGTTTAACTATACACATACTATGCCAACTATAATGATGATAGTCTCATAATTTTACAAGCCTCGCCCAGCTCACGTTGCTATGTTAGCCAAATTAGCCTGCTAACATAATGTATGGAGCATTGTTAGGGATAACACATTATAAAGTAAGTTATTTTGTAATCACATCACATTTGAAACAGACTAAACCTGTTTCTGCTACTGTTTCTAAATTCAGTAATCAGATTAAATTTACCATTCAGAAAAGCATGTTACTTACATTAAAATAAGTCTTCAATTATCTGCTTGATGAGCAGTTAAAAAATTTCATGTAAACATCGCCTGACCTCTGTTTGAGCAGGAGAGAGGACAAAATTGGCAGACCATCTACAAATTTAGATATTTGGAGAGATGCACGTTATTTCTAATTTGTTATGCATAAGTAAAACTAAAAATGTGACGGTAGAGTTTAAAGATCTTACATTTGTTGTCTTTTTAGGACCAAGATGTCTGCAGATATGTAAGGTTTAAAGTAATACTCTTAACTGAAAATTATGTGGCATTTAAGACAAAAGAATCTTTCCATCCACTTGTTGAAAGCGCTGATTTTTAGTGACTGTGACTGTTGTCTATTTTTTAGGTGAGAATCTGGTAAAGAAGGTCTTAAATACACATATAATTCTGTCCTGAGAATATGAAGCTAGAGTTGTGGGTCCCAGGCAACAAAGAAACAGCTTTGTTCTCGTATTGCAGTTTTACTTGGCTGCTACTAGTGGTCCATAAATACAATTAGGAAAACTAAAAGGCCAGACTGTTTCTTGTAAAGCAATCTGCTCTAAACCTGATATGTGTGCTGCCTTAGACACTAGAAGGCTGTTTTCACACTCTGCTTTAATCTTCAAATGAGGAGTTTGGAACATCATTATTAATCTGGAAGCCAATTCCGTTTCAGTATGAAAGTTACACAACTGTGATGTGACAAGGAGTCACTGTTATCAATCTTGTTTTATGTAGTTTGAAAGGAACAATATTTGCATATTCACATTTTTAGTGAAAGAGCAGCATTAATATCATTTAAAGAAATATTTAATAAGATATTTGAGTGATTTTGTAGAAAAACAATTTAAGCTTCTCATTACTAGTTTAATTTACAAAGTTGAATATTGCTGTGGAGTTGTTTTGCAAAAACCTAAATAAAGATATGACCCATCCCATTCTGCTAACTATTGATTCCAGGCTGTTTCTCCCAAACTGTTGATGTGGCAGATGAATTTGTAAAATGATTAGCCTTTAGAAGAGCTGTGTGGTCTCTGGGAATGGAAAGGTAGCTATTCATTAATGCTACTATTTGCTGGAACATCACCATCTGGTGCAACTAAATATCTACTTCACTGCTTCCTTCATACTGTGTGTGTGTGTGTGTGTGTGTGTATATGTGTCTATCCTTGCACAGAAAGCTATCAGAGACCAGAAGGGCCTGTCCAGCAGGACAGATGTTGATGTGTATGTGTATGTGTGTCCAGACATAGCTGTACATGTGTGATGCAGCGACTGAACAGATGGTTGGTGTTGGAGCGCTGCCCACACAGCTGCAAATCTGCAAAAGATTCCACATAATGTATCTGACCCTCCAGCACAACCCTGTCTCCAGAAAGCATTGGGAAGTTGTGTAAAATGTAAATAAAGAAAGAAGGTAATGATTTGCAAATCATTAAAAGCCTATATTTAATTGAAAGTAGTACATGGTTAGCATATCAAAGAGTAGTGTGCTGATTTTGAATTGATGCCAGCAACATGTTTTTAAAAAGTTGCGACAGGGGCAACAAAAGACTCAAAAAGGTGTGTAGTGCTTTAAAATAACTAATGAGGTTAATTAGCAATGCGAATGGGCTTAAAAAGAGCATCCTGGAGAGACTGAGTCATCCAAATATAACTGTAATGAGGGTTTCACCACTCTGTTAAAGACTGCAAGGCTGTTCAATAGTTCAGTATTTTAAGAATAACATTTCTCAGTTTAAAATTTGTCTACAAAACCTACACTGTACAATCTAGAGCACATCATATTATTAAAGGATTCAAAGAAATACTTAAGGGACAAGGCTTATAATCAGTGATGAATGTATTAGAAGGTGCATGAGCGTCCAGTGTTAGTAAACAGTTGATCCTGAAAGTGAGATCTGAAGCTGGTGATGAAACCTCCCCCTCCCTTCACTTAACGTATAAATATTTCAACTACTCCTTGTGTAGTGTCTTTGGCTGTGAGGAAGCCTCGCCCACTGATATGGAGTCAGATATCTGGGTCAGGTTCATTTTCCAGGAAGCTTTTCCAAAATATGTGCATAGACTGACAGTTAGAGATGATCAGCAAACTTGGGACTTTCAGATCACCTGAATCCAGTTCTCCAAGCAGAACTGGAGTAGTACGAAGGGAGTGTGAAGCCCTCGTCATCCCTAATGAAAAAAAAAAAGGTATGAAGAGGGGCAGGAAAAGAAGACAAGCTGACATGAAGGACAAAAAATGACAAGAGAGAGAGAACGGGAAGTTGTGTCACAAGAATGTCATGGACCTGTCTCTTTAAAGGGAACCATCATGTGATCATTGCACTCGAGTGCACACATACAGCATGAACTTAACACACACACACACACACCCAAAAGTGGGCTGATCCACAAATCTTAAACACTCATACAGTGTTTATTCTCACTCTACGTTTTCCAATCTCATCAAGTTCCTGGATTGATTTCTTCCACTGCAGCCATTTAATTTTCCACATACCTGCAATCCAGTCTTCATCTTTCTGTCTTCCATTAGTAAGGAAAATCCATACCACATGTGTGTGAAAAGAGACAGATTTTTTTTTTTTTATCTGTGAATTTAAGCAGATCTGGGATCAGAAATACAAAAAACTAAATCGTGTATATGTATTATTAAAGACTTTCACTTAGTCTACATTTGTATACAGATATTCATTGCCCCCAGGGGATGAATTCCCAATACAGCCCATTTTGACTTGAAATAGTAAGTAAAGACAGGTGTTTCTTATAAGATTAAGGTTCTGCACCTAAATGAAATAGAACATTAATTAATCTCATTAGCCATTCATTCTCAATTCAAATTTAAAATACGTTTTAAGATTATAAATCCAGATGCATGTCTGTGTCTCAGATGGGCAGGTGTCGAATACAAGTGTATGTTTTTATATTTTAGATGACATTTTGAATAATAATTCTCTTCATTATTTTTAGCACTAAGGCTTATTTTTCATTCTTGTGCTGAATTCTGTCTGCAGACAAAGTGACACATATTTTGGTCTGGTTATGTTTGCATTTGTTAATGTTTCTAATAAAAACCTGGAAGCTCTGTCTCTTGCACTGTCTGTCTCTATCTTTTTTGCTTGCTACATCTCTTTCTGTTTCCTTCTTACTGCTCCCCTGACCCCTCTCCACCCCCTAAATCCTGCCTGATGAATCAGTCTGGCTGGCAGTGTGTTGCTGTCAAGGAGCCGGTGAGGGTGATTTGTCATGTCGAACTGGGCCAGGATCTGGTCGGCCTGGGCTGACAACAGGAAAAGAAGGGATTCTGGAAGATTCCACCAAAGCAACAGCTGCTCCTTGCCTTCTAATATTTATATTGTAACTATATTTTCAGTGATAAGTCATGAAGGGGGTTGGGGGAAGGTGTTCCTAGAAAATATTCTAACATTGTAGACCTTGTAGATAACTATAAACATGGGCCCAACTTCCTTTCTACACCACAGAAGGGTGGGACTGCAGCTTAGTGTGTTAATCATGATTGCCTCTGTGAATAGCTCTGTGTGCAGTACGTGTGCACTTTTTTAAAGACACATTTGACTATTACTGCTTCCCACTGCATTAGAGAACATTTATGTGCATGTAGACCGTGATGTTAATATGCTTCTAGGATGAGTTGAAAAACTACTGCATTGATTGCCACACGTACCATTCATTAATGGTACCTAGAGGAAGAATCCTCCCTGACTGGGCTAATGTTTTTAGCTTAATTCAAATATCTCACTGACCAATTTAAATTGGTTACACTTACTTAGGGTCTGCTGGCTGTGTTGGCCCTCAGTATCATTCAGCTGCTTCTCCAGAGAGGATCTTTTCACATGGTTGGATGCATCTAACTCCACCATCTTGAACTTCTCTGAAAATCTGCTATGAGGTGGATGGCCACTTTAACCAGAACTGGCAGGTGGAAACCTGACTCATGCCGCTATGCCAAGCTCACTGAAGTGGCAGAGCAGAACAAGGACTAATGTGGTTAACTGCTGTCTCTGTGTCCACACAGGAAGAAACTAGCATCAATATAATAACCAGAAAGCGTGTAATTTCAATGGAATTAAGCGACTTGTAGTAACGACATGCAAAACAACCGTTAGAGATGCAAAGTGGGCGGGTCCCAAGTTAAGTTTTTCTCAACTTTAAAGCAACTAGCAATGCAAGCGAATGATGACACAGACTGACATATGAAGAGGTTGTAAATACATTAGAGGCTTACCAATGCAACTAGTGTGCACTAGTTAACAACCGTCAGCTACAGTGAAATCTCTTTATAAGTGGACAGGGCTTAAGGTGGTGAAGTTGGCATTCCACCGTTGGCTGAGACTCACTCTCCAGTGGGCTACCTCTCCAGGCAGCTGATTATCAAAATCATGATAAGAAGTTTGGTGATTGTTTTCTTTACCACCATAAAGACCAAAAATGTTTAACCCTATGAGGTCTAAGTCATCACCAGTGATCGATGATTACATATTCTATCCTATCAGAATATGTAATTTTTGTTGTTTTTAAAAATGTTTTTCTCAAGTCTTGGCAATCAGGGAAGAAAGAAAAATTGTTCCAACTGATACACATCAAAAACTGTTTACGATTTCCTAAAACAGTATTTTTTGCTTGTCTCTAATGGATGGAGTTAGGGTTAGTGTTTGAGGTTAGGGTTGGGGTCATCACCCGTAATGACTTAGACCTCAGAGGGTTAACAGTCCCATACTTTGGCTTTTGAATAAATACATAACCTTTCCAACGTTACTTCAGTTTAGTGCTGATTAACAAATTTTAGCATTCTAACACTCTAAATTAAGATGAAGAACAGTCTTTTATTGCGGATGGAGACTACTAAGTTCAAGTCCACAATTGAAGCATAGCTGCTTCTTTCTTTAGGAGGCCAGTTTTGTGTCTGCTTTGAATCCCCTCATGTCTCTTTTGTCTTGTTTTATTGGTAAATCTTGTCTTTTTGTAGTCGTTTTGCATCTGAATGACGGTGCCCCGAAGCCTTGGGTCTCTGGGCCTGTGCCCAGTAGGCCCATTCAGTATTCCATTCAAGTTTAGTGTAATCATACGACATGAGATATTCTGTTTCACACTCAGTTTCAAACAAATGAGACAGAAAAAAAACAATAATAATGATGAATTGTGTGAGGTTTTTGTGACTTTCTGCAATATTAAAGCTTAAATTGACATTTAATATGAACATCAAAACACGATTTTCAAAAACGTGAGCAGACATAAGCTTCCCTGTGCAGTGCATGCGTGTGTGTTTTATATGGTATCATATCAACATCCGTGTTCAGTTAACTGGTCTGCTTTGATCCCTCTGCTACAGTAGGGGTGTGTTACTCCGGTTTAATCAGAGGATTGCTCTGCAGCACATCCGCCAATGTAGGGGAAGTAGTGGAGCCATGAGCCAATGAGCATCGTTGTTTGTATGTTCATGCTGGCAGGCTGGTTGTATCCAGCTGTCCAACACATGCAGAACATGTGGTTTGGCTCTGCACGCTTATGTGTGTGTGTGTGTATCCACATACTGTACACGTTTGTGTTTGTGTGGAGTTGGTGCCAAATCCAGCGTGGCACCGCCTGGTTCTGGTCTTAGTTTTCACTCACTTTTTTCCACCACCCCCCCTCGTCCCATCTTATCTTCTCTCACTTTCCTGCTCTCTCTGTCTCTCCTCGTTCCCAGAGCTATCGCCATGGCAACAGGAACGCAGTGCCGGCCAGGAAATTTCTGGATCACAAGCGGTTATTCCAGTTCAGCACTGCGGGGTCCGGTCAGACACTTTAGTCCTGGGCTCTGTGTGTTTGTGTCTTTTTGCATGGGATTATTACGGTATAATCAGACAATACAGATTAGCCCAGCAGATCTACTGGCCTACTGGCTATTTTACATTCATCACACCTTTTTTTTTTACTTCCTTTCTTCTCCCTTTTTACTTCTCTCTGTGTCCAATACCAGTCATCTCTAATGATTCTTATCTTTCACACTCCTTCACCGCTGTTTTCCTTCATTCTACTCATTCTCTTGATCATTTCTTTTACCATTTATCCCCTTTTTGTCTCTTCCATCCAATCTCATTACCATGGCCCTTCTCATCCCTCCTCATCTTTCCTCTCTGTGCTGTCCCTCCATCCTTTTCATCTCCGTGGTATCCGTTCTTTTATCCCTCCCTCCACTTCCCTCCTGATCTTTCTGCATGCCTCTCATTCTGCCCTCCTTCCCTCTTCTCGCCTCGTTTGCCTTTTCCAGTTTGACTTCCCATCACACTCTTTCCCTTGTCTTCTTTCCTCTGTCCTTACCCCATTTCTCATTCATCAAATCCTCTCTCAGCCCTTGAGGGAGGAGAAACTCCCCTTTACAGGCTTTTTCCTAATCACTCTTGATCTCGAGACTTTTATTGTTGTCAGTATCATCTTTTCTTCCATTTCTTTCTTCTCACCCTCACCCACCATACCCTCATCCTGGGCCCCCTCTGTATGCTACTATGGTTGCAAAGCTGGGTGCCAAGACAGAGTGGGGTGGGGGATGGTGCATGCTGGGTTCAATTTATTGCGGTTCTAGATCAAGGCTTTAAGCTCTGTTCATTCATTGTTTCATTAATAAGTTCTTTAAGCTTACTTTGCATGCACAGAAATAGAATTATGCTGATACTGGACTGATTTACAGAATACATAAGAGATTCTTTCTTTGTTATAGTTTCCTTGGATTTACTATAATTTGGTTTACAGAGTGTTCTGAAACAGTAAACATCAATAAAAAAGATAAATAGAACCCCATGGGTACTATGAGAGGCCTGCTGATAGCCTTACCTTTGGTAACAAGCACTGATCAGTGACTGCAACTGAGACTGCTAAATAGAGAAGATAAAGCTTTTATTGTGTTCTCCACTTTACTTAACTGCCTCCATCGGAGGAAAAACTGTTTCACAATTAGTGCTTTACATGTGTAATATGGAACTATGTGAGTGAATTGTCCTGCTAGCAACCAAACTTACTTGAGTAATTTTATTAGACCAGATTACTTCATTTTCCCTGTTAACTAATTCTTTCTTGAATTAATGGTGTAATATGGAGAACACTGATGCCAGGTGGGCCCTGCGACAGACTGGCGACCTGTCCAGGGTGTACCCTGCCTCTCGCCCTATGGCAGCTGGGATAGGCTCCAGCCCCCCCCGCGACCCTGAATTGGATAAGCGGAAGAGAATGGATGGATGAATTTAATTTAATATATATAAATAATTGAGTCTCTTGCTCTTTTTACTTTTTGGTT
>VUQS01074589.1:0-14335 GCA_015108495.1 Heterochromis multidens | reverse complement strand
TCTCCCTGTGCCTTCTCTGTTAGAAACCTGACATTTACACTCTGAGAAGGATGCACCAACTTGCACATCAAACTCTCCTAAACTTAGGATTTCTCTTGCTCTCTTTCTCATCCTCTAAAATCACACTCCCACATTTTATGTTAATTTTAACACCAGAACTTTGCTATTTTGAGACACACTTTTTTCCCAGCTAAGGTTTTTTTTGTATTCAAATACTCAGGTCAGATATTGTTCCTTGATGCTTTACTTTGCTCTTATATAATCTACCACCTGCCCCCTCCTTTTAAGGAAAAAAAACATTCCCTTTGCTGATGCAGCCGTGACCCCAGACCCTCAAGGTTCCCAAAGGCGTATGGTTTACTTTCTAACAATTACTTTGTGGTAACTCAGTGGTTAAAAGGCAGTTTTTAATTGTTTGTTAGCATAATGTAAACCCATAAAATACTAAATAACTATACTTCAGTGATAAGGAATAAGTTGTAAATTGTAAGAAGGAATATAAAAAAGGTATACCATCTTTCTCTAGGTGGGGTCACTGCTGTTTCCATTAAACAGTCCGAAGATACTGAAGCTACATTCATCATGATGTGCTGTGATATAATGAACATATATTTGTGTTTAAATAGTGACTCAAGGGAACTAAAATCAGTTTAGAAGCAGATGTATAAATCTCACAATCTTATGTCCTCATACACTGATAAAAGATGCAGGTCTGAAAATGGAAGGCAATACAGAAATGCCTTAAACCAACATTCTTTTTAATGGCCAGCAGAGGGGGACTTCTCTGATTGCAAAAAGACTTCTGATTTTATAGAAGTCTGTGGGATAATTGCCCACAGCTCACTTGCTCTGTGACCTCACTATGACTTTCCTGATGGCTTGCTGTTGCTCAGTCACTTTGTATTTTGTACATTTTGCAAATCATGATCCCTCCTAGAGTCACTAACTCCTAGTGGCTTATCTAACTTATTTACGACACAGTTCATTCTGACATAAAGCTATTGCTGTTTTTTTCACATTCTGTTACTATTTTTGGTGAATATTTTAATGTTTTAAATTTAAATCTTACTAACTGTCCCTTAATGCACATTACAAAAATATATTCACATTTATTCACCTGATACAGTAGTATTGTTCTATCGGGGCAAGCAAGGCAAGCAGTGCTTGCCATGTAAAATTTAAAAATAGATGTTAATTAAAACCTACTAAAGTGAAAGCAATGCCTCTTCTTACATTGCAAATAGCATTCTGTCATAAAACTTTTGGCTTGTTTGCATCCATCTTTTAAATTACTGCGATCTTGTGGCCTCAGTTGGCTACTGGAAACAGGCTTGACTCAGAACAATAGTAATCTATAGTTTCTATTGTTTTGATGGTAGTGTCCTTGTCCTGGTATCAAAGGCTTGAGCTTATCAAGCTGAGAGGCCAGCAGCTTTTTCTGGTTGCTTGCGCATTGTGGATCAACCTCTGGTTCTTGTGGGGAGACTGACAGCAGACTAGTGTGCTGGACAAGCTGCTGATGAATCTGCTTTCACTGCTCTGAGATCTGTTGCCATCTGTGCATTACTGTACACATGCACAGAAAACAGATGTAGGATTAGCAGGTAAACTAACAAATTACTCTTCTGGGGTCTCTGCTTATCTTTCTGAAAAAGTCATGGCACGCCACTTGTATATAATATTTATATTCAATATTACCAGTTAAATTTTAGACTTTTTATACTACCACTTACTTTTTGAGCTACACGTGAAGTTTAAACTTTTGAGACAAATTTTGTTTCATTCACAACTACAAACTTTAACTTTACTTATATTAAGGCTAAATTTAAGCTAATGATAATAAACCTTTATATAAATTGTTCTGTATAACAAACACTACCAAATCCATATGCTAAGCATACTTTATGACCTACCTTTATTTCTCTAGCTGCTATGCTACATTTTAGTATTTACATTTGCTTATTATTTCAGTTGTGGATTACCAAAGATTATCATTAATGGGCTCCCTTAATAACTACCTTATCTATCTATTTATGTGTAGTTGTTTATCTATTTACCATACATCATAGGGACTTTTTTTTTTCTAAACAATTTCTAAACGTTGGTCATGCCAGCTAAGGTAACATTATCTACGCTCTGATCAAACCCTCTTATTATGGATAACATCTAAGTTTCCAGTCACATGCTGTTGATTTGATTAAAGATTAACTACCTACTCAACTATAGGTGAAATTATAAAATATTTGACTAATTTGATGCTTCATGAATCAGTATACAAACACAGCCTCTGACACACACACCCACCCACACACACACACACACACACACACACACACACACACAAGCTCCACTGTTGTCTGTCTTCGATAATTATGTGAGTATAGCGATGGGGTAATTTACTGCTGGGTAATTGATCTTCACAATATTCAGAGACACACAGGACCTGCTAGCACACACTCACAAACTCACCAGCACATAGTGAAAGAGGGAGTCAGTGAGCCAGTGTTGAATCAGTGCAGTCAGCCTGGTTTATGAGCTAAATTAGGAGTGAGATTGAAGAGTCCCTCTCTGCTGAATTTGACGCTCTGATAGTTAAGGGACTGCTGATGTAATTGTCACGTGTAAGTAAAAAGCATGTGTGTGGCATGTTTGTGTGTATGTTTTGTGTGCAAATTATTACATTTTTCTAATTGACTGCATACTAGTCCCTGCCCTGGACTGCGAATGACCTGTCACAGCCTTACTAGCTTTATTCATTACTGTGCACAGTCCTTAAAAGAGAGACCTCTGGCATTCAAGAAGTATGTGAGGGAGTGTTTTTCTTAATTTTCTACACCCAGAAGGCAAGAAGCTGCAGCCTTTTCCCTGTCCTTCTAACTACTTAAAGTACCAAGGATCTCATCATTAACTACACTCATAAAAATTCCTGCTTGATCTATTTAAACCTCTAAATTAAAATTTTTGTATCTGATAGTCAAAATTGTCTTTACTTGAATGTTTTTATATAAATAAACTTGCAAGTAATGTTATCTCACATATTAGTGTGTGTGATATGTTTAACTGTTTACATTTTTTATTTTTAATTTAAACCTATTTTTTCATATTACTTTTGGTGGAATTGAGTGCTGGGACAAGCGTGTTAGTGTATTTCCACTACTATGGGCAGTAGAAAAATGAATATTAAATACAATCAGTTTTCAAATTTAAATGGGACTGTTTCTGTGTAACATGAAATTTCTGCTGAGCACACTTTTTGTCATAAATCGATTAACCCATTACACTCATGGTGTCACAGGTTTGCTATTCCAACCTGAAGGTATGTAAACCATCACTTGAAAAACTGAAATGTAAATCTTGAATGAATGAAACAAAAATAGAGCCCAGTAAGGCAACATGTATAAAGTTTTAGTTTTTTAAAATATTGTAAAGAATGCAGCTTCTTCCATTTCATAAATACAGTGGTGTGAAAAAGTATTTGACCCCTTCCTAATTTCTTAGTTTTTTGCATATTTGTCCCACTTAATGTTTCAGATCATCACACAAATTTTCATATTAGACAAAGATAACCTGAGTAAATACAAAATGCAGTTTTTAAATGATGATTTAATTTACTAAGGGAAAAAAACTATCCAAACCTACCTACCTTTTACCCATCACTTCAAAATGTTCCATTTGTCTGCAATGTAAAATAATAAAAAGAAGAGTAAACAACTTTATTTATTTTAGCTCTGTAATTTCATTAATATAAAAAACCACACCATTATTTGATGAAAATACAAAATTAAAGTATCAAAAACTTACAAACAGCCCACTGCAAAGCGATCACATGTTGTAAAGGATTTTAGATTTTTACACATATTAGTAATGTTAAAAATGTTGATTATACTTAAAAGGCTGTGCCACCATAATTATAAGGCTCCATTATTTTTTGCGCCTCCAGGCAGATGTTTTTGTCAAAGATTGCTCCAAAATGGCTAGTTTAATAGTAAAAGTTGCCAACCCCTGGTGTAGGCTAATAACCACAGGTGTGTTGCATTTATCAAACACTACCTTTATTTGTCAAACCAAAAGCAAGCTCTTGTGGAATGCAAGCCCACTTTAAAAGCTAAATATTCATCTGTAACACCATGGTCTTACAGTTTATGTTATCGTTCTTATTAGCAAATATGAACTTTTCACTAAAATACAAGAAACATGCATCACTGCTAAGGATTCCAACTTTAGCCTTCTCTACCATCAATCATTTTTTACATCAATTTATTTATTTATTTTTAACATACCCATCAAGTGAGCATTTAGGACTCCTTTTATAAGATTCTTACTTGCAGCTATTTGTAAACCTGAAGTTTTTTTTAATATAATTAGTTAGCTAGCTGCTAAAATCTGGCAACAAGGCTGTCATTGCAGATGGCAAAATTAATTGTTGACATCTAGAAATAAAAAGTCTGCATTTGTCTACCTCTCTCTGAAGTCCTGTCCAAAAAGAAAGAAAGCAAATAGCACATGTGCAATGTAAGAATGGAAGGTGAAGCAACTGCAGCTAACATTTAGTTTTAATGTGTCTATTTGCTTGTTGTGTCCATTATTCTTTTATTGGATTTGATTTGTTGCGTACATATGCATGTGTGTATTTATGTGTATGTGTTTTTGGTGTGTGTGTGTGTGTGTGTGGGGGGGGGTTAACCAAGTCCTGGCTGTTTTCCAGAGCCAATTTCCAGCCTGAAAGCTGGAGATAACGCCGCACTGCTCGGAAAGCGAGTAAGAGGATGACAGAGAGGGGAGCCAGAGAAGCAGCTGAGAGAGAAGTGGAAACGGGAGTTTACAGGCCAGCCGGGATGGACTAAGAGGATGATGGTGAGAGCAGAGAAACAAGAATAAGATGGAGGGGGGAGAGAAGGAAAAGAAAAAGGGGAGCAGGAGGAGCAGAGAGATAGTGTGGCAGTACTGGAAGAAAGGAGAGGATTAGACACAGGAGAAGAGGGTGAGGTGAGAGAAGCAGAGGATGGGAAGAGAGAGAGGCAGCTGGAGTGGGGAATGATAGGTGAATGGAGGACCCTTGCTAGAAAACGGAGGAGGCGTAGTGGTGGTGGTGTACATTGTGAGTCATACCCAGGGAGGCTGCATGGCCGCAGGGGAAACAGCTCACTGATAGTCCCAGGTATCAAAAGGCCTTCAGGAGCTTCTCATAATGTTTGCGGTGCCATTAGGGAGAAGAGGGACAGACAGACAGACAGATAGAGGTCAAAGTAAAAGTGGGGCAAAACAGCTCTCCTATCTTCTTCTCTCTTCTCAGCCCTTGCCCTTTTGTTATATAGGAGGAGATTTACTGCTGCGTGGCAAGGCCAGATAGATCACTGCTCACACACACACACCTTGTTCTGTTTTATTGATGCCCCAAGGCTAACTAGCTTTACGTGAAAGGTCATATAGGGTTGTTTTTTTTTTTTTTAAATAATCTGTCTCTATCTTTGTCTCTCCTGTATTTCTCCATTCCACCTCCCCCTCTCCTCCTCTCACAGTCTAAATGCAGCAACCAATCACAGTATTCCATAATAGTCTGAGCCCACACTGTTAGGGTATAATAGAGGGTCAAAGAACAACAGAGAAACACAAAGGGAGAGTCATATAGAAGAGATATTGACAGGTGATGAATAACTGAGCGCACTGAAAGGAGGATGTAAAAATGAGAGGTGAAGGGAGGCAGCATAAAGCAGCAGTATGAGGTGGTGCTGTTGTTTGTTGTTGCTGTTGTGTTAAATCCTGCAGCTCTGAGTCTGTTTTCCAACGCAGTGCTGGTTTATTCCTGACCATGATCACTGCCACACTTGTGATGAATTTGTCACCTCTATCTTTTTTCCCCTCCTTCTTGTTTTCACTCAGCTCAGCAGAGCCTTGAGTGGACTTTTTCCTCCCCTACACTACACTACTATTTCAGCACTATTTTGTGTGTCTGTTGACATTTGTTTTTTTGTTTTTTTTTTCCTGTCCTTGTTTTGCATTCCTACTATTTTCCCTCCTCCACTGCCCTTACCAGATAAATGACAGCATGAGTCCTTTCCTATTTTATGTTTACCTGATGAGGACCTGTTGTTGCTGACCAAATAACATCAGGCTGACTGTTATCTGCCGAAAGTAAATAATTAAGAGTGGCTAGTTTTAAACAAAGTTTGTGGATTTTAAGCAATTTCTTTAAAGGTCACATATTACAGAATGTATAATTTGTTTTGTTTTTTTTACTTATAAGGCCTGCCGAAGCGCTATAATAATACTGTGAAATTATTAGTAAAACACTCAATCCACATATAAATGCACACAGACCCTATTCAGAAACTGTGCCTTCAAATGAGCTGTTTGTACTTCCGCAATGTTGTGATGTCACAACTATACAGTCTCCTCCCCCTGCAAGGAACAGTTTATATTCTTGTGGAGAGTGTAGCCTGCTAACTCTCAAATTTGTGAGCCATGAGCACAGAAAGCATCCCAAATAATCTGTTGTTGGCTGCAGTAGTGAAACACAAGAGTCTTCACATACTATTGGCACTTGAGAAACCAAAGACCCAGTGGATCAGTTTTATTTTTGATCGTAACAACCAGTTGCAGAGCCAGATCATTTTTATAGGTGTAGCTACGCTGAGACTATTATTTACACTGGAGTGGCAGTGAAACTATAGTCTTATAATGTTTTTTGTGGTGGGATATCGTTGTTGGCCAACGGTCAATTTTTTCAGTCAACTACTCTTATCATTTAGTTTTTCTCCCACATAGAAGCCACAAGGACTCGTGCAAAATATGCATTTGATTTAAACCTCATTATAGCTTAATTAAGCCCGGGAGGGGCTCAGAGTAGAGCCGCTACTCCTCCACATCGAAAGGAGCCAGTTGAGGTGGTTCGGGCATCTGACGAGGATGCCTCCTGGACGCCTTCTGGGGGAGGTGTTCCGGGCATGTCCCACCGGGAGGAGGCCCTGGGGCAGACCCAGGACACGCTGGAGAGATTACATCTCTCGGCTGGCCTGGGAACGCCTCGGTGTTCCCCCGGATGAGCTGGAGGAGGTGGCCGGGGTGAGGGAGGTCTGGGCTTCTCTGCTTAGGCTGCTGCCCCCATGACCCGGCCCCGGATAAGCGGAAGAAGATGGATGGATGGATGGAAGCTTATTATTTTCTAATTTTTCATAAAGCTCATTAGATAATTACAATTTAAATGGTTGATTGCAGATCTGTAGATGGATAAGCAAAAAAGTTCTTGAAAAATAGTAGTTATTCATGTTACTTCATAGTGCCCGATTGATTAATTGGTGAGCTGACATTATCAGCCGGTATTAGCTATTTGCCTATTGGTACCAACATTTAAAGTGGCTGATAAATGAAATTTAAAAAGGCAAATTGCGAGCAACACGTCAACCATGTTGTGCGTGTTGATGTTGCATAGTTTGTCCACCAGAGGGCACTTTGCAACTTTCCTGTTAGCAACACATATTTGGAATGCCACAAAGACAACAACCAGCAGAGCATAAACAAGTAAATAAATAACTACACATAACAAATGTTAGGGAAATCTGTTTATGTTTTGGATGTCTGACAGAAAAAAAATATTGGCCGATATGTTGGAATATTGGATTTTTAAATCACCAGATATCAGTATCAGTATCGGTCTTAAAAGTCCTACATCAGTCAGGCTCTATTACTCTAGTTCTATAAGTATGTGTGTAGATCCCTAACAGACTTCACCACTGATTTTTTTGGGTGGCCAAAAGCATTAGGCAGTCTTTAGTCTGTGACAGTTGTGGCCGTTATCCAGCTGTGGCCACCATTTAGCTGTGTGCTTGCCCAAAGCAACATGAAAATCCTTAGTGTTAGGATGTTCCAAGGCTAACGTAGCAAACATGACCATTAGCTCTGGGGTTGGGTTACAGAGTTTTTATGTCTCCTTTTGTGCTACAGTGCAACTTTAATTGCGCTAGCATTTTTTGGTTATGATTCCTTGATGGTACAGATGTGAAAAATAAAAACATTATAGTATGTAGTCAATGCTTCAGGCGGGAAAAGTCCCTGTCATAAAGTATGCTTTCCAACAGGTATTACAGTTTACCTACCTAGTCTAAGGCAAACACTTTTAATAGTTTTAAAAAATAGGGTATAAGTTTGTTAATTATTTAGGTGCTTTGTAGGTGCTGGATACTGTTTTGATAGCACAACCATGTGCAACATATAGGTCAATTTCAGGGCGATAATTTGTTGTTGTTTAGTCTTGTTTTTCTCCTTCTTCCATCTTCTGTCTCCTCCTTCACTCTGTACTTTACCACTCAACAGATCCTCTCTTCTTCCTCCCCCTTTTTCCCTGCTTCCCTCCCTTTTTGCTCAATGACAAACATGTGGCTCCTGTGATGAAGGAAGACAGAATGAAGACATAATGACGCCCTATGACTAAAATGTCCTCCAGGTGTTGACTGTGGAGCGTTTCCACTGTATGTGTGTATGAAGTTGAATCTTCTGTTTGCACGTGTTTATCAAATGCAACATATTCCCAGGCAACCCAGTGTCTGCACGTGTGTTAGTGTGTGTCTAAATATACGCAATTTAGAGCCAATTCATCCTGTAACCACTCTATTTGGTGTGTGTGTTTGTGCCTTTGTATGTGTGTGTGGAAATTTGCCTGCAAATGACAGTCGTTTGGTAAGTTTTGGGTGAACAGAGTGGAAACTGTGGTCTGACGGTGGGTTAGCCTCATTTCTGGCTTGTGTGTGTACGGGTGTGTGCCTGTGTGTGTGCGATGAGGTCATTGTCTGTTCAGTATAGTAATCACAGTGCTGCCCTGAGGTCTGTACTGGAAGAGAGGCCACCAAGTCAATTGTAGCACTCAGCAAAGCAAACACACACTACAAAGCAGCGCAATTCACAGTGAGGTCTGACAAAATCAAATTAAAGCCACAAGAGAGTTTACTTTATAACACACACAGTGTAATTTGCAAAATGAATCAGTAATCAGCTAAATTAAACAGCATCACTTTGACCATCCTTGGATGCTTTTATGTGGTTTCAAGCTGAGTCCTGACATGAAACCCATGAAAACACGACCTGTTCATTTGTCTCTTCTCAATAACTTCCTTTCTCAGCCTCTCTTCTTCTTCTTCTGTCTGTTTGGATCTAATGAGGGAAGCTTCCATGGGATTTGGGGGCTTTACTTCCACTGAATTTAGTCCTGACAGTGGCACAGACTACACTGCTCCAGAGCTGTTTAATCTGACAATAATGAGATTCTCTCAAGTCGATAGACAGCGGCTTAGCTGCACTATCAACACCATTAGATTAGTGTATGTGCGTTTGCACGTGTGTGTGTGTGTGTGTGTGTGTGTGCATTTAGCCCTATTTACTGTATGGTTGTCACTTTTTCAAAAAGTCAAATTTGAATGAAGTTGATGGATGATCAGCAGGAGTGTGTTAAATGTCAATACAACTGCATTCATTATGTGGCTTGGTTGCAGTGGTACTCAAACTTTTTCTGGCATGCCTCACTTCAGAAGAAGAAAAAGATTTAGATCACACGTCACACTTTAATCAGTCATTAACAATAAAAAAGGTTTTAAAAACTTAAACAAATATTACATAATAGCATCGGCAAACTCTTGTTTATTTTCCTGAAAATTTTTTAAAATTTCAGTTTCACTTCATATTTTTTTCACCTCATTGTCTGTCCCATCAGGAGGATCTGCCCAAGCAGCCACCTAGGGCAAAAAAAATTAAGCAAACACGAAGGTTCCAAAAACTGCAGTTCCTCTAATGGCCACTTGAGGCTTCCTCCAAAAGTGAGTCAGTCCCTCATAGACTCCCATATTAAATTTCTCAACTTTACCATTAAAACGAAAGTTTACAGCCTTACATTAAAAATGGTTTTCGTCTTTATGGATAGTTTCTCTCTGGACCTCTCTGCGGTATTTGTGCTGTTGATGCCTTTTAGAGCACTTTGATTGAACTACGTATTTGCCAAAAAATATGACTTTGTCTGTGCATTACACCTGTACAGTTTATCAATACAGTTATCTAGCATTAGGGGATAACTCCATACCTCTCGTCCAAATACTGTATAGTAAATTCTGGCTTCAAACAACCAGAACGTAAGAACAGTTGGTGATGAAACAGTCTGGCCTGGCCCACGGTTTGAGACCCTGCATTGAAGAGTGAAGCAGATTCTTTGCCTATGTCTTTTGGAAACTTTGATATCCATTATAAAGAATCTACACAGAGCTTCTGAGATGTTTTTGTTTTGTGATAATTCAGTCAAATTGGCTTTGCTGTGAATGATCGCCCGTAAATCTGTTGCAAATACAGTGTCTTTTGTGCATTTTAAGTATGATTTGAGTTTAAGGTGGTTGATTTTTAGGCACTGAGGTTTTTCATCAGCTTTGTTCTTCAGTGCAGGATAACAGTTAATGTATGACACCTTGAAAACTTGGAGATTATCTCAAAACTCCTACAAGGCAAACAGTGCCTTTTAAATTTGACAATATAATCCCTGTTATTTTCCTGTTAAAACATTTTGTTGCATTTCTACAATTCATATCCAATCAAACCAAAGAAGTACATGGTTTTTCAGATGAACTTACTGTTTATTATAGTTTTGATGGTAAATTTCTGTCTATATTAGGGTATATTGTGCCAAGTATTATGGGCTCGTATCATTGCACTGCAGGCACCAGTTGACCGCTTGCTCACCTTTTTTGTGCTGATGTTGTACTTGGGTGATGTTAAACAATGCAGACAGTGAGGATAAAAATGAGAATCACATGTATTTTTTGCCTCCAGCTCATCACTTTCCACATCACTTTCAAACACAGTAGAGTTTATGGAATATTATATAATATTATGGAGCAAAAACTTCAATTGATTTGACTTCTTCAACTGATGAAGAAGTCATCCAAACAACCTGGACTCCTCTGGGGACCATGAATATTTATACCAAACAACGTGACAATCTACATTTGTAGCTTCTTGAGTTTTTTCAGTTTGTCAACCTACTCCTATCTGAATCCAGTTTTCTTGGTTACCTCTGTAGTCTAGGCTTGAAGTGTTTTAGAAGTTTGGAAGTCCTTCAAAAAGAAAATTTCATGACATAAAGCAAAAGCTGCACAGAATTTTTTATTAATAAATGAATTAAAACCAGTTCTAAACTCTGATTTCCTCAACCTTACAGAGCAATTTGTCTGTGTCACAGGAGCCTTCAAACAACCCGTAATGTAAAACTTTGGGGAAGACTGTTGCTACATTGGCACTCCTTCCATTAAAACCATATGTTTATATGGTGTTTAGATGTTATGTACAAATAATTGTCTAGTTCTCAAAAGCTTGGTGAACAACAATTTTAAACCCAAGAGAAAAATATGCTACCTTCAGTATAATTTTGTCCAAGAGAGCAATGTCTATAAACAAGTAGACTCCATAGTTAAGGAAGAAGACTTTAAGTACAGGAAGATTTCTGGTTTCAGTTTGTAGCCTCAACATCCTTTGTCCAGTATATCCACTATATCCACTATCCCTCCTCTGCACATGTCCAAACCATCTCAGCCTCGACTCTAACTTTGTCTCCAAACTACTGGACCTGAGCTGTCCCTTTGATGTACTCATTTCTAATCCTGTCCATCCTGGTCACTTCCAACAAAAATCTTAACATCTTCAGCTTTGCCACCTCCAGCTCGGCCTCCTCTCGTTTTGTCAGTGCCACCGTCTCCAAACCATACATCATAGCAGGTCTCACTACCATCTTGTAAACATTCCCTTTCACTCTTGCTGCTATCCTTCTGCCACAAATCACCCCTGACACTCGTCTCCACCCACTCCACCCTGCCTGCGTTCTCTTCTTCACCTCTCTTGGACTGTCCATTGCTTTGGATGGTTGACCCCAGGTATTTAAACTCATCCACTCTCACTAGCTCTACTTCTTGCAGCTTCACTGTTACACCTGTCTCCCTCTCATTCACGCACGTGCATTCTGTCTTTCTCTTCTTTCCGGTGCATACCTCCACCTCTCTAGGCTCTGTTCCACCTGCTTCCTACTCTCACTACAGATCACAAATTTATCTGTAAACGTCATAGTCCATGGAGACTCCTGCCTGACCTCATCACTCAACCTGTCTGTCATCATCGCTAACAAGTAGGGGCTCAGAGCCAATCCCTAGTGTAATCCCACCCCCACCTTGAACCCATCTGTCACTCCTACCGGACACCTCACCACTGTCTCGCCTCATACATGTCCTGCACCAGCCTCACATACTTTTCTGCCACTCCTGACTTCCTCATGCAGTACCACAGTTCCACTCTTGGCACCCTATCATATTAGCAAACATAAATATAAATGGATGTAGCCACCATTAAATCACCCAGTAGTTTGTGAAGTCCCGTTATGAAGCCTTGAGTTGAGTATTTTCACCGTCGCCATTTTGGTGGTTTGAAATCGGACTTATTGAGCGAGTGGTGGATCTAACTGTGAAACTGCACGCTCAGTGGGTAACGATCCTGCCAATGACTGTATCCTGGATAATCCTTCTTTCTAACTTCTAGAATGACCATAATTTACAAAATGGACTTAATAGACTATTCAATATGACCATAAACTTGGTCATAAACATAAAGTGTTGACTGAGATCTCAGAGAAAGGCCTGATTTCTATATAGCCAGTAGGAATATCACCAGAACTGACACCAGAAATGATACCTTTCCATACCAACCTTCTGAAAATGTGCTGTAGGTAGCGTAGGCAGCGTATGTACCGAGACTGAAATCAGAAGTTTTCTGATGACTCTGCAGTGGTTGGATGCATCAGTGGGGGTGATGAGATGGAGTACCGGGCTGTGGTGGATTCCTGTGTCACGTGGTGCGAGCAGAATCATCTGCAGCCGAACGTGACAAAAACCAAGGAAATGATTGTGGACTTTAGGAGGACCAGAAAACCAGTGACCTTTGTTTCAATCCAGGGGGGTGATGTGGACATAGTGGAGAACTATAAATACCTCGGAGTACACACTGACAATAAACTGGACTGGGTTAAAAACACAACTGCAATATACAGGAAGTGCCAGAGCCATCTCTATTTTCTGAGGTGGCTGAGGTCTTTTAACATCTGTCGGACAATGCTCAGGATTTTCTATGAGTCTTCTGTGGCCAGTGCCATACTCTATGCTGTTGCATGCTGGGGCAGCAGGCTGAGGGTAGCGGATGACAATAGACTCAACAAAGTGATCCACAAGGCCAGTAACGTTGTGGGGATGGAGCTGGACTCTCTAAAGGTGATGTCGGAGAGGCGGATGTTTTCCAAGTTAAGGACAATGCTGGACAACACCTCCCACCCACTCCATGATGTGCTGGCTAGTCACATTAGCACATTCAGTGAGAGACTGAGATTACCCAAATGCACCACTGAACGACACAGGGCAGAATACACCTACTAAAAGTGTTCTAGTCTGTCCTTATGTGCTGAAGAACGAGGACATCCACAAGCACAGGAATAACTACACATGGCACAGCAAAAACTAAAAACTACACATGCACGATGGTGAATAGTGCCGCTGCCACGATACCCCCGCCCAATTTGTTAATTAGAAAAGCAGTAAGAGTCAGCTATTGGAGTACTTTGCGTTGTTATCCTGAAATACATGTTACTATTTTTTTTGACACAGTTGTGAAATCAACTATCTTCCATAGGCTAGGGTGTTTTAATGGCCAACGTTAAAATAAGTGCTTAGGCTAAAAACCTTAGTAGGCTACTCGGCCTGTCAACAAAATTTTATGTAAAAATCTTAAATAAACATCTTCCACCACTATGTCAGTTACATCACTGTACCTTATAGAGGCGCTTAGTCATTCCTGAAGACTCAGAGTGTCGTTTAACCTCATAATCGTATTTACCTTTCAAAAGAATACTACAAACAGTTAGATACAGGCTGAAAGACTATTTATTAACATCTAACAGCAGCAGGGTTCTCTATTAGCCTTGCATTTATCCTGTTTCCTGATGCACTTCTCTAAAAAGTCCTGTTTTCAATTACATCTAAATGCCACTCATGATTTTTGCCTTTAATAGCATTTACCCCGTAATCAGATTTAGTCTTGCTTAAGGTCAGACATTTAACTGCGTTATTCTAGCTCTACTGATGACAATAATTTTGTTGTATAAAAAAATCTAAAAAGCCTCTGCCTATTGCACATTTATGTATTATGTATGCAAGCAGCAGGAGAAGGTACTAATGTTGCCAGCAATATCGTGCCATCATTGTTCTGCTGTAGAACAAAAACACAGACCATTCACCCAGTTTTGGTCTGGGACCTCTATGTATATATGTGTGTA
>VUQS01074587.1:0-17332 GCA_015108495.1 Heterochromis multidens | reverse complement strand
CTTTTTTTCCCCCCAAAAAAAGGGGGGGGGGGGGGGGCAGAAAAGACATTTATATTTGGCTAAAACCTGGATGCTTTCAGGTTCAATGGTGTTCAATGTGAGGATCACAAAGGTTAAATGAATAATGTTTGACTCTAATTTCTTATCCCGGCTATTGTGTAGTTGGACTTTGCTTATCATAACTTGTTGCGCAAAGTTAAGGTTTAATCTGCTGATAAAAAAAAAATACTGTGGAAGTCCATTAACATTTTTATTACTGACTTAACTGAATCTTTGCTATAACTGACTTAAAGATTTACAATAGAATAAAGTAAACTGTCGGGGTATACTTTTTCTCAAACAGCAGGAACGGTGCCAAACTGTTCATGCAACTCAGCAGACCAGTAAACTTAGACAACAATATGGCTGCTCTGTTGAATATTCTCTCGGTGCCAGCTGCTGGGGAAAGTGCTTACCTGCTTTTCTTTTGCAGACAGACGCTCGTCGGTTCTCAGACACGCCACACTGTTTAGTCTTCCTGTTAGTGGGAGGAGCTCCGCGGACCTTCCAGCGTTTTATCGGCGCACGCGCTGCCCCGTTCTGGGGTGTCGTTCCCTTTTAACGTTTAACACTCTCTGACGGGTCTTACCATCGGCCACTTCCTGCAGTTTTCTTTTATTTTCCAACCACACAGGTCACCACTCATGTATTTACTGCGCAAAAGTGGAAACAAAACCAAATAAAAACTAAAAACTAAAACGTTTCAGCCGCCACCCCATATTCCCCATATTTAATTTGTCAGCCAGAGCGTCTATTCCAACGTCTCTGTGAATATACTACTGGACGTTGCATGTCTAAACAAGTGCAGTCACAGGTTTTTGGAAATGTCCTCTGTTGTTGCTTCCTCCAATCATCCTATTTTGCACACACCCCCCTGCAGGGATTATGTTTCTTTCGTTTTCATTTCCCGGAAGGGTCGAATGTGAAAATAGTAGCGTTTTTATTTCTTCGAGGATATTCGTTTAAAAGTGAGTTTTTTTGAGACGTGATCCGAAGTTTATTTCATTTGTTTCAACAAATTGTTAGTCTGCCTATGAGGAAATCACCCTATTTTCTGTGCAGTCGATCAGATTAAAGGACATTTCCATGGAGAGCATTTCCCCGTCACCTTTGATCAAGGTAGGTTAGTCTTTCAGGGGCAAATCTTTTAACAGTGTGTGGCCTTGAACCGTAAACCGAGGGCTGTTTTTCAGTTTTTGTTGGAGTTTGCGTGCCTTAGTTGTTGGACCGTGACCAGCAGCTGTTGTTTATCAATACTCCCTGTTGCTCAGCATTGCATTTCCAAAAACTGTTGGGTAGTGTGATTATGTGTATGGATGTTTTGCAGCAAGAAAACAGTCCTTCATCTATTATACGTGAAAAGCAAGTCAACATTCCTCCCAGTGTACATCATTCCCCACCTACCCAAGTTCCTTTGGTCAGTCCTCCCACTCAAGAAGACTTGTGGCATCTACCTGGAAGGCTGAGTGAGTAAAATTATCCTCTCTGTTTGACTTATCTTAACTTATCTGTTAATTTTAATTGCAGATATGACTGGAAACAACATTCAACTATACATATGCAGCACCCTCTGCAAGCACATTTGCCACATTTTCTTTGAAATTGTGCTTTTTTTCCAGGAATCAACCCATCCCTGTGGGATAAGGAGGATGTTGCCCTGTGGCTCCACTGGGCTCAGAAGGAGTACTCACTGCGCCGGCCAGAGAAGGGGCGATTTGAGATGAACGGCAGAGCCTTGTGCCTGCTCACCAAGGAGGACTTCAGACGCCGTTGTCCGAGCTCAGGTGGAAATGAGTTATGTAGAAAGAAGGCATGCTGACCCGTTTTTGTGGCTGTGTTTTAATATGAAATCCCTCGTTTTTCTGTAGGTGATGTTCTGTATGAGATCCTTCAATGTGTGAAGCAGCAGAGGAGAAGTGTGGTGTGTGACCCACCTAACACGACTCCTCCCGTGGCAGCTGGACACCTTCAGGGTCCAGTCAGCTGCCAGATAATCACTCACACAGTCCAAGAGCCACAGTCTCCCAAAGTCAGTGACACCCCAGGTCAGTAAAATGAAGGAGTACATTTTTGAACATATAGTGCTTTATTGGTTGTTGCATGCAGGGAAATTGACTACAGTTCAGTGTAAAGCCAGACAGATTTATTTGTACACAAGTTGTGGACAAATAGGTATCTCAGAGTGCTTTACATTAAACACATAAATGCAGTAGATCATAATAGAACTAAGAAGGAACAAAAAAAAATAAAAAGAGCAGAATTAAAAAACAGAAAAAATTTATCAGTCTGGTTACTGTATAGTAATGGGAGCAAATTCACCAAAAGATACAGAGGAAAAGAGAGCAACGTTTTTGTTTAGATTTGAATGTGGCCAGTGATTGGGCGCACTGAACATTATCTGACAATCTGTGTACAGAATAATAGCTGAAAGCAGCTTTCCTCTATTTGGTTCTGATTAGAGGCCCTGCCACTTTGTAAAGTTTTAAGAGACCTGCAGGATCTCTAGTCTTCAGGCACATTTTTATCCACATAAGAACTCAAACTTGTTTATTCTGGTTGGATCGTGGGTGTGAATACTTCCTGATCTACCACATGTGCAAACACATCACGTGGGAATCCTTTCTCTTTCCTACTTTTATTTTACTGTACATGTGAGGACATCCATAGACTTCTTATCCTCAGACTTTAAAGACTAACTCTAACCAATGTTTTCTCACCTCTAACCAATATGCTTTCCTTTCTCTATGCTTTTTCTTCACGTGTGAATACTAGTGAGTTGCTGGTAGGAATGTAACAAATTCTCATTAAATATTATTTTGTTTTTGATTTGGGGTACTTTAAAAGATTGATTGCACCAAAAAAGTGACATCTCCATATATCAGATGTGTTAAGCAGTTATCATATAATTTATAAAGATGAAGATATGGAAATGCTAAAGTACCATAACTATAAAGGCTGTATGAGTACACTACACACACACACACACTTTTGTCTAGCAAAAAAGGGCATAATCTTTCCTTGAAAAGGATGTATGCGCCAATGGGCTGTGATTTTCTGGAAAATAGTGATCTTTTAACTCTGGAGTCCAGGACAATTACTTTGTTCTGTGCCCTGTATACAAGTAGTAAAATAGACCCTTTGTGTTAAACATTAGCCTGTGGTAAATCTGGTATTATAAAATGTTCAAGGCTCTGTAAAGTCACTTTTACTTTCACTTTAGCATTTCACATTTCCTCATATTTCTGACTCACAGTTTTCCCCGTTTTCACCACCGCAGTGTCAGCTGCTGTCGGAACCGCTGTGAACAGCCAGCCAAGATCAATGTCACCCCTTACAGGTCGCCCCATATGCTACACTTTGTCTGCTCCACTCACACAGAATAGTGGGTATAACAAATTACTATACCAGAAATACCTTACCCTGCAATTCTTACTATTTCAGAGTCTCATTTTCTGTGCCTTCCTCTTTGTTGCATTCTGTATATTTGTCTCTTAGATGGGTTTGCAGGTACCTGCACATTGCACCACAGTCAGGATGAGTGTATTCCCCAAACAAAGAACATCATCCAGGAGCCTCTCAACCTGTCCAGTCGAGATAAGCCAAGGAGTCCGTTGCACAAAGCAAATGGTCGCATCCCAGGTATTGTTACATTAATTTGTTGACAACTGTGCTCTTTACTCATGTATTTCAGTATAGAGAAAGCACACAGATATGTTAAAAATGGATATCTGTCTTAAAATTGAAGAAACAAAATCTCATATACCATCTACATGATTTGATATACTATCAGCAAATACACGCATAGCTAAGCCCCACACATAGCAAAGGCCCATCAAACTCACCAATAACCTATTCATGAACACAGTCAGTTTTCTTAAAACAATTTCAAGTCCAACAATTAAGTATCCTCCTAAAATATAATGCTAGTTTTGGTCTCTTAAGAGAAACATCTTGGTTTTGTTTGTGAAGTAAAGAGCAAAACAGGCAAGAAATCCTGAAGCAATAACTTAAAAGTAGACCTAGGCTGCAAATATTCAATAGTCAGTAGTCATGGAGTCATTTTATTCTCTTGTTATATCAAAATGATCGCTTCAAAGGATATAGTAATATAAGGCTTGTAGATTACCTGACCAAGAAAGAAGCCCCTGCTTCAAAATCAGCACCTTCAAGATTCAACTGAAATTTGAAGTTGCACACACAGACAAGTCAAATGCCTTCTGGAGAAAAGTTTTATGGTCAGATGAGTCAAAGATTGAGCTATTTGGCCACAATGACAAGAAGTATGTTTGTAGGAGTAAAGGTGAGGCTTTCAAACCTAAGAACACTGTTAAGCATGGTGGTGGTAGCATCATGCTCTAGAGCTGGTTTGCTGCCAGTGGTACTGATAGATTGCACAAAGTGGATAGAATACACAATTGGGTGTTCCAACAGGACAATGATCCCACATACAGATCAAAATTGGTTTTGGAATGGATAAAGCAGGCTAACATTAAGCTTCTGGAATAGTCTTTCCAAAGCCCTGACCTCAACCCTATTGAAAATTTGTGGACTATGCTTAAAAGCCAGGTCCATGCCAGGAAACCAACCAATTGAAATGAACTCTACTATTTTTGCCAAGAAGAGTGCTAAGAAGCATGTTGATGGCTACCAAATGCATCTGGTTGAGGTGCAACTTGCTGAGGGACATTTAACCAAATATTAGTGGGGATGTATGTATATACTGTATTTGAGCATGTAAGTATACTTTTGACTCTGTGTGGATTAGAGAAAATCTTCAATCCCAATTGTGCACTCAGTTCTTGTTTTTAAAGTCATTAAAAATGTATGCTGTAAATCATTCCACCCTGGAAAAGGAACAGTTCAAAGAAAGAATTAAAAGCCCCAAATTACCCTGACATAATTGCCCATGATGAGTGAATGTAAAATTCTGACCACAGCTGTACATACATGCTTATTGGAACATGTCCCTGATACTTAGATGTATTTCAAAATTAATCCAATACATCATGGGTACTAAATAGAACTTGAAATACCTATAATTAATGATAGTAGTATGTGTTTTGCCAAAATGTGTGTTATTGCTCTTTTAATCATTGCCAGAGTGCAGGCTGCTGTGGGACTATGTGTATCAGTTGCTTTGTGATGACCGTTACCAAGAATACATTAGATGGGAAGACCCAGACAGCCTGGTTTTCAGGGTGGTCGACCCCAATGGATTGGCACGTCTCTGGGGAAACCACAAGGTGAGTTCCCAGGTTTCTGTGTTTCATCCAACAGGAAAAATTAACACACAGGTGGAGAGAGAAAAAATGCAGGCAACATGGGAGGATAGTGAATCATGTAGTGCAGGACTTTAATGATGTGTGATCTCTTTTTACAGAACCGAGAAAATATGACCTATGAAAAAATGTCCCGTGCTTTGCGGCATTACTACAAACTCAACATTATCAAAAAAGAAAGAGGACAAAAACTCCTTTTCAGGTCTCTACTCCTTTCTTTGTCATTCCCTTTCTATTTTTCTCTTTAACAACATGCAAACTCATCATTGCTGCCTATTTGTTGGCTCCATTCAGGTTTCTGAAACTTCCACAAGATATCAGGAAACAGCAGATTGAGGCTCCCGGCTCCCTGGAGCACACTCCACTTCACGATGGCAACTTCGCGGATGCCAGTCCTGCACATGAATACTCTGAAGACCATTTTGAGGTTTCCCCTGATCGGGCCTCTCCACAGCCTCCTCCAACTGGTGCTCCAGTGAGATAGAATAAAACTGTGGGTCATGTACAGCAACACAGCTATAACAGAATAAAATAGGAGATTGTGATATATTTATCTTGTGGTTTGAGCTTGCAAAGGAGAAAAAAAAACATGCATGTACAGTCTGAACAAAACACAGTTGGTTGCATTGTTTACTGTGAGATTGCTTTTTATTTTTCTGTGAATCAATGTGTGTATAACTGTGATCTGGATAAACACTAACATTAAGGAAGAGGAAAATGTGAAATTAATCACAGAAATATTCAACCAGCCAAATAATCTTCAGACCTTAACTTTATCTGGCTTGTTCAATATAATTACAGTACAGATCAGACTTACTTTCATAAACTTTACAGGTCTTGCAGCTTTGGGGTGAAAATGACTGCAGTTTAATAGTAACAGTTTAATAACAGATTGTTGTTAGCAAGGATAAATAATTTTTTGTGTTCAAAACATTTGCGTTCTCTTGAATGCCGGTTTCTATGGAAGCTTGTTTCCACCACTGGAAAAAAAAAAAAAAATTTCCATCCATGATTCGAAATGTCAGGTTATTATCTCAAAATTTCAGGTAAGGTATCTTGAAATTTCAACTTACTCAAATGTTTGACTCAGTAAGTTGAAATTTTGAGATATTAACTTGAAATTTTGGTTTAGCTCTGCATGGCATTTATTATTATTATTATTATTATTACTATTATTTATTTTTTTTATTTTTCTTTCAATGGTGGAAACAAGCTTTTTCTACCTGTAGGTTAGGTATTTGGTGGGTTTTTTTGTGTGTTAAAATTTTCCATTGAAACTGTTTACTTTCTGCTTTGGAAAATAAATATTTTATATAGCATATAAACATAGGACTAATTGTACTAAGAGTCATGAATTTGGTATGCCTCAGAAGTTGAATATTAATTCATGTTTAATGTTGCAATATTCAATAGAGTATTAGAACATATCCTGCCATATAAATTCCTTGCTGAGATGAAAATTATAAGAATTCTTTGAACATACAATTATAAAGACCACAAAGTCAGGCCAAAAGTAGACAGCCCTTAAACATTTGCAGTACTCGCTCTTGACTGTTGAACTGTCACAATTTTACCAGCAGGGGATGCTGTGGTAAATCTAATAGGATTTAAAATGAATGATTCAAATTTTCATTTTCTAATAACTAACTTAAGAACTTAGAGTAGTTTAGTTGGCTGTCTAATACTCAGTCTTAAGAAGAAAAAACAAATAGTCACTGAAATTGTTATATTTTATATGATATGCAGGTCTTAAACTAGATTGGGTGAGCTATGGCAGATTTACTCTTCCAAGTCATCTGGGGTGCACAACTTTCACTACATCCATCCAACTTTGACAATGGATTTATTTCCAATTATGGGCCTAAAAACATTTTGACCTATTAGGTATAATAACTCAGTTCAGCTGCAGATGTAGAATTTATAAAATGGAGACTTGTGAAAATTGGGTGTTCCACAGGCTGTCCTCAACAGGCACCTTATATATCCTTTTATTTCAATGGAAATCAGTCTGATAATTTACTTATGCAACATGTTGAAGACTCTGGCCTAGCTGTTACATTAAGCTTAAGTTCATTTTAAACTGTCCAGCTAGCTGGTGTGGTTTGAGCAGAATATCAGAGCAACTCAAGTCACACCATGGTTTTCCCTTAAAATCTTTAATGTCTATGTATACTATGTATAATAATATGGAATGAAAAGAAACTCCATATTCATATTTATTAATTGACAAGTTCTCACTTCCTTTAAAAGGTATTCTACAGAGTAAAAATAAGTTGACTTTCCTTTTAAAAAAATGCATGCAAACTTGTCTCAGAAGAGTTGAGTGAACTTAAGATACCAAGTTAGAAAAGCTAGTTTATTATTAGTGTACAATACTTAGTGAGGTAGTACAAAATACACACACTAATTTTATTTTATTTTTTAGAAAGGCAAGAGTAGCCTATTCATAGACAATAGTAACATTATGTGTCAGGAGTCAGATCTCATGTGATTCCCGTGCTCAACAGGCTACACTGCATGACGTAAACACCAAGCAGAAGTCATTAATCGCTACAGTAGTCTGGGTCACAGTGGCCTCTTGCACACTAAATTTTAACACTATTCTTGGCCGCACAGACATTAGAAACTACACCACATATTCACAACAAAGTGTTAACACAACTGAAGTAATGATCACAACACAAGAAAATTAATGCTTTGGTCTTACATATCAGCAGTCCCAATCATCTCCAGTGCAGAATTTCCATACTCGGAAATACCAGTCAAGTAAATATTGGGTATCATTGCTATATATGACACTGATAAATAGAAGAATGCACCACAGAAGCATTTTTTTTTCATCAGCTTGTTGTTTTGCAAACTGCCACACTTTATCAGTTTATGTACATTCAGTCAAATCAGCCTACTCTTGTCCTTTTACAGTTTTTTTTTTTTTTTAAATAATATGTATGCCTGTGGAAATATTTTGTCTCTCTGTGTTGCACACGTGCATGTTTATCCATGGCAACTATGGAGCTACACAACCTCCCCACATCACAAATCCTAAATTAACCTCTGATCACATGGGCATGACCAATATGGTATGTCTAATTGTAATGTATTTAAAAACACTGATTGTGAAACCCTCTCCCAAGATCTCACTGGATAGTTCATCTAGGCTTCCCTTAGCTTGGTCTCATTTTTAAAAGAAATTTTCACCATCTATCATATTTTAACAGATCATTGAAAAACCTTAGAAAATGACCCTTGGTGTTTCCAGTTGTCAGTACACTGAAGGCCCTTGGTCCATCTCCTTCTCTGGATCAGGCTTTCTGGCCACCTACCAGATAGGGGTTGCCCAGTGCTTCCTACATTATGCACCGTGGATACTACACTCTGCACCTTGCATCCTTGGTTCGTCTGCTGGATCTCTGGTAGCAGCTGCTATAGTCTGTGAAATGAATCTAAGTAAGTGACTCTTTCTTTTGTTCTGCAATTACTTCTGTTGGATATAATTATTACGCATGACCCAAATCCTCTAATTTACAGTTAACATTCGGGATGAGATGCTTCATTTTGCCAAGCAAGTGAAGGCTTTTACCCTTGGACCTTTTAACCCCTCAATCAATGTTTTTCACTGGTTGGAGTGTATTTTACACAAGTATGTTCCGTCTAATGCGCACCAACTGGCCAATGGTCGCCTTGCTGTTACTATGACCCGTCTGACAGATGGCAAGCAAGTTGTCATGTCTGAGTTTGAGTCCAAAGAAGATGTAGTACAGGTAAGGTTGCTCTACTATTTTTACAGCTCAGCTAGAATTAAGCTAGATTTAAGAGCAGCTAAGAAAAATACTTTATAAGCATGCTGACCAAAAACTGTTGTGTGTTGTGCTCAGGCGTTGCTTTGTAGCTGTTTTTTGCCTGGGTACTGCGGTTTTGTACCGCCATCATTCAAAGGAGTAGTGAGTATTTGATGGCCTCACAAATTCACTCCAGCATTCAGACCATGTAAGGCCTGTTTTTCTAAAATACTTAAACCTCTGCTACAGATCTATTTGGATGGTGGTTTAAGCGGCATGCAGCCTATAGTACCTGGATCCTCCAGTCGCACATTGACCATATGCCCATTCTCTGGAGAGAGTGACATCTGCCCTGGCGACGGACCATGTATGTTGGACATGGTAACGTGTGGTGTCACTCTCAAGGGCAGCTTGGCTAACAGCTCCAGGTTCATCAGTGCCCTTTACCCAATGGCTTTGGAGGTCAGACCCCAACTGTATCTCAGCATATCCTATACTGTCCATATCCTGATCTCTGCTCTCAGTCTGTTATGGTGTGATAGTAGCAGTTTATGTTTAACATTTTTAGAAATATGGTACAGGAAATTAAACTTGAACTAATCTAGAAAATGTTTTTGATCTTTTATCCCATAGTATCCCATAGTATCTCATCAAAAAGTATTTGTACTGCATAATATAATGGTATATAATAACTAACAGACATCTGTCAGTATGAATGTTAAAGGTCAGGAGATAATATAGGGTTGAAATGGGAAGATCCTTTCCTGCACACCTGTTGAACCATGAATACACTCTGAATCTTGACAGATTTAATTATATTTATGTGTAATTCTTTCTCTCTTTAGACTCTAGAGCAAGCATTTCACAGTGGCTACAAAGATGCTGTTCATTTCCTTCTGAATAGTGGTGAGTCAGTTGCATAGTTAAAAACAACAACAGCAAAAAATGTTTCTGTTATATGTAGGCTAAACTTAATCTGACCTAAATTACTCTTTCATTTCTTTCCTTCATGTTCAGAAGTGTCCCAAGGGCCACTTAGCGTTAACCAAAATATTGCATGGATTCATCTGGAGACCATGGAAGATGAAGAGGAGGAGAAGAAGCTGGAAAACGGGACCACAAAGCTGACATCTTTTATAGACAACAGACCCATTCAGATGGGCAACTCTACTATGCAGGAAGCGCCTCCTCTCCATTTTGATACAGTGAAAAATTGTATGCTTTAAACACATTCACATGCCAAAATATTAGTAATAAACAAATAGCAGCATTTAGCATTTTAAAGGAAATTAGAATCTGAAGTTTGTCAGTTTATGAATGTGATGTTAGTAGAATGATTTAATTTGTTTTTTGCAGTATGTCTTGTTCATTTAAGAAATTTAAATAAGCCTTTGCAAAACTATGTTTGTTCACATCTGCATTTCAGTGTTGCTGGGCAATTTGATGACTTATCTGAACATGTTTGGACTCCCTGCAAGAATCTTGTCCTACCTGCTCCTACCTCTCATGCTGTCTTATTATGCTGTTCTGCAGAACAGGGACAGGTAATGAATACACTAAACACAATACAGGCAGGCCAGCAGAAAGGTTTCTGAGTATGCTCTGAAACTCTCTGTTTTTTTGGTTGTTAAACAAAGATGAAAGGAGAAAGAAAAAAAGCTTCATATTTTCACTAATTAAAATAACATTTCTGAGATAATGTAATCATCATGAGGTTGCTGGAGAATTCCAGGAAACTGCTGCTAACTCATAGCTAAGAAATAGACACAATTCTACAATTTTTGTGCAGAGATGTAATGTGGTGATTTTACTCTTATACCTTTTAGAATTACTGGTAGCAGTGCAGTAGCAGTGGTTTCCACTGTTTATCATTATGCAGTAATAAACTAGCTGAAGTTTGTAGCTTTTTATTTAGCTTCTTACTTTTTCTTTTTAGAATGATTGATCTCAGGTCACCTAACATGCTGCAAGGAAATAAATGAACTAACCCCAGATTGTCACACTATTGCTTTAACACAGATCAAGCATGTCTACAGCACATCCTGATCAAGCCAATACACCACGATAACCCACTTTGCTCTGACAAGTCTCTTAATTTTGGTATATATTTAGGTCAGGATAGTTATGTGTAAAAGAAAGTACACCCTCTCTAAAATTTGGTAAAAACAACTTCAGATAAACAACAACACATGACATATTACACCGTATCATTATTTATTTAACAAAAACAAAGTCAAAATGCAGAAGCAGGCCTGTGAAAAACTAAGTACACCCTTACTGTTTCCACTGGAATTCAAAGAGTAAGTAGCAGCCAGGTGCTGTTAATCAAATGCAAGTGTCACCACACCTTTATAAAAGCAGACGTTTTGGCAGTTTGCTTGTGTGGAGCATTCAGGTGTGTGTTAACACATGACAAAAAAGAAAGACATCAGCAATGACTTTAGGGAAGCAATTATTGCTGCCCATCAATCTCAAAAGGGTTCAATCTCAAAGTCCATCATTCTACAGTGTGAAAGATTATTCATAAGTGGAAAACATTCTAGATGGCTGCCAATCTTCCCAGGAGTGGGTGTCCCAGGAAATTCCCCCCAAGGTCAGATGGTGCAATGCTCAGAGAAATTGCAAAAAGAGACAAAAACTACATCTCAGACTATACAGGCCTAAGTTAGCATGTTAAATGTTAAAGTTCATTATAGTACTGTTAGAGAAGAGTAAACAAGTATGGCTTGTTTGGAAGAGTTGAGAATGTCTCTTCTCTCTAAAAAGAACATAGCAGCATGCCTTAAGTTTGCAAAGTTGCACCTGAACAAACAAGACCTTCTGGAATAATGGCCTTTGGACAGACAAGACCAAAGTGGAGATGTTTGGAAATAGTGCACAGCACCACGTTTGGAGAAAACCAAACACAGCATACCAACTTTCAAGTACAGTGGTGGATTTGGGCTTGTTTTGGAGCTGCAGGACTTGGGCACCTTGCAGTCATTGAGTTGACCATGAACTCCACTGTAAACCAAACTATTCTAGAGTCAGATGTGAGGCCATCTGAAACTGGGTCATGCAACAAGACAATGATCCCAAGCACAGCAGCAAATCTACAACAGAATGGCTGAAAAAGAAAAGAATCAAGGTGTTATCAAAGTTCAGACCTCAACCTGATTGAAATGATGTGGCAGGACCTTAAGAGAGCTGTGCATAAACAAATGCCTGCAAACCCCAATGAACTGGTCTCCCTATGCTCTCTTTTTCTTTTTTCTTCTCTTTTTTGTCTTCTCTTTCCCCTCACCCCCAACTGGTCCCGGCAGATGGCTGCCCCTCTCTGAGCCTGGTTTTGCCGGAGGTTTCTTCCTGTTAAAAGAGAGTTTTTTTTCCCCACCGCCACAACATGCTTGCTCATAGAGGGTTGTTTGATCATTGGGGTTTTCTCCAGAATACTGTAGGGTCTTCACCTTACAGTATAGAGCACCTTGGGTTGACTATTGTTGTGATTTGGCACTATATAAATAAACCTGAATTGAATTGAAGAAATGTTGTAAAGAAGAATGGGCCAAAACACCTCCACAATGATGTGAAAGACTGATAAAGTCATACAGAAAATGATTACTTCAAGTTATTGCTGCTAAAGGTTGTTCTACAAGCTAATGAATCATGGGATGGTGTGTACTTATTTTTCCACACACTGCTTCTGCATTTACAATTTTACAAATTTACAATCAGTAAAGACAGTGTAATATGTCATGTGCTGTTGTTCATCTGAGGCTGTATTTAAATAATTTTAGATCCTGGTAAGGACCAGATGATTCTTTTTCATGACTGTACTTGTGGTTTGTTATTTACTTTTTACTGCTACAGTAACATCTGTTAGCAATAAGAAATGCAATTGTAATTTGATATGCCGTGTGTTTCATTGTGACTTCTCTATTTACACCAGACTGGAGTTGTTATTCAAGCAGGCGCCTGAGTTTTTTTTTTGGACTTGGCAAAGCCTGAGAATTTTGACCTTTTTCTTTTTCAACGCAATTTTCTGTACCCTCAAGAAGAACATAAACGAAAAGTAAGATGGCATCGCTTAACTAAATTATTACTTTGGAAAACCTGTTTATTGCATACAGGATCTATATTTACTCATTTTACTACAAATTTTAACTAAGGTCTATCTTCAATCTGAAGTGATTTGGCAAAACTCGACTGAACTTGAATATCTGTGTTTTAGGGTCATGCCCACCATCCTGGTGATGTGGCAGAATGGCTGGGTACAGTTTGAGGTATCACGAAGGCAGAGGTACCCATCACCTTACAATAAGCTTTCTTCACATTCAGAGAATACCAATCGTGGGAGTCTGCAAAAGCTATCTCAGGTTTACAAGAAACCAAAATTACAGTCTATGTCAAATGCTGACCAAGCAAAAAATTTAACCAATTGAAGTGCATTCTTTGTATTGCTCCTCACATATATTTTCTGAAGTTAAGCCTGTAGGAGTGCAGATTCCTGTTTAACGTGCTTTAAAAATCTTGAAAGTTAAGTTTAGAGTCTTAAATTTTATGAAATATGAGTAAAATATCTATGTTTTCATACTTTTGAAATTGTATTGCTGAAGCAGTGGAGTGCAGACCTTCACCAAGGTGGCCTAGTTATGCCATTATTAGTTCAACACTCAACATTGTGCTGGATGTGTTGTAGAATTCTTTAAAGAATAGTTATGAAGCTAGCCATTCAGACAAATCCAAGTCTGAAAGTGTTTAATCTGAAGGTGGTATAATGTAAAAAGTAACCGAAAGCTGATAACTAGGCCTTCAAAATCATTTTAATTTGCTTGGACAACAATGTAACTACACTCTTTGAAATACACTTTTGTTTAGGTTCTTCCAAGAAAAAAAGTTAACACTGCTTAATCTTCAAAATATTAATCAAATGTTTTATAGTTTAGAGTAATTTTTATTACCAAAGCATTCAGTGACAGAAGTGTGGATGCAAGTGGTTCATCAGATGACATGTCTGAAAAACAAATATCATGAATGCTTCCATTTTTCTACAATAACTGCTCTTTCAGAGTTTAAAAGTTGGAACATCTCTGACAAAAACACTCACGGTCAATAGTTTAGCTACAGGGTGTTTATTTAATGACAGCTAGTCCTGTGATGAGCTGTTTCAAAACTGGACTCTTTCATTTCTCAACCCTTTCAGTGTAAGCATTACCTCACTATAATTTTACATTGATTCAGTGGTACGCCTCAGTTGCCTCTGGCATGTCTTCATGTCATTTCCAGAGCTCGCTGCACAATAATCTAAGAATTCTAGGAAATACTAATGTGTGACATGGCAAGTTTGATGTTGAAGGAGCAGAAACCTTTGACTTTCTAAGGCTCATTTGCCTTGTATCATTTCATTGCTTTTGTAAAAAGTTGCTGTTAATAGCTCCTGACTTCAAGTCTATGCTTGATGCTCCTGTTTTAATTTGAGAAGCTTTAAATTTGAATAAATATTCAATATTGTAGCTTCAGATCCTCGAACATCTCAACAGGTTGCCTAAGCATGAAGGATAGGAGAAACTATTTTATTAAATTTGCTATATATTCATATAAATCAAATCAGTGATTAATTCAACTGATATGTTGTTACATGCACACAAGATCACAAGGTTGGAGAAGGGTAAAGCTGGGTTGACTAGGAATTTAATAGGCAGTCTTATCAGAAAATCTTGATCTTTCATGCAAACCAAGCCTGTGGAAAAAAAGAAAAGTTTTTCTTTGAACTTCTTGAGGTTTGATGATTCAGATTCAACTTTGTACATTTCCGGGACTATGCTTTTCTGCTTAATGAAATTCAAGATACTGGGATTCAAATAAAATATTTTTTTAAAACAATGTCATGTTTGGAAATGTGATTTTATTCAAAACTGCAAAATCCACCAGGATTTAGAATTATGCCTTAGTTGCTGAAATGTGAGCTTGAATGTGCTTACAGTATATGCCTCCTGCATCTGCTTTTTCAGCTGTTGGGGAAGAGAATAGTTTATTTTTAAATACAGTCCTACTACACTGTATACTTTTACACATATTTATTACAGACAGCATAGAGGTGACAGAAAATTGCTGAAGAGAAAAACACATCTAAGGTGTCTAGACAGGCTTAAACCAGGGGTGTGGCCTTTCACTGTCAGTGCCTTAACAATGAAAGTACACCACATTCTCGGCTGACCATCTAATCCACCTTTCACACTCCTGTCTGAATGGTAACATGTGTTGACACAGAGGGGAACAGATGATTTTGATCTCTCTGTTCCATGTCCTTTTTCATACAGATGGCCTGTTACCTGCAGAGAGAGATCCTCTTATATAATGAGTGTGGATGGATGATACGGATAACACACACATCTGGTGCTGTTCTACATCAGCCACTGATCCAGCCAGTTAGCTGGCAGCAAGCTGGCTTTGTAAAGAAAGAGTGGAGGCACACACAGAGATATGATAGTGTCTGTATAACTGAAAAAATGTAGAGGTTCATAGATTTGGATGTGCATAATTATGTTTATGCTTATGCTAGAATGCTAATTAAAAAAATTCAAGCTAAAATGTATCTCATCTCCTTTCTTATAGGTCAGGGAAAATTTACATTTCTTTAACCTGGATGAAAAGAAATTCAGAGTTCAGAGGCCATTTATGTATTATAAATGGTGGCAGACTTGAATTTGTCTCTTTTTTGTTGGGTGGAATTGTCCTTGCTGGTTTTTCAGTTTCTGAAAGTATGTGGCAGATATGTTGTGTAAAGATGGGGATGGGATAAGGGTTGTAAATACACAAGTTGTTTTTGTGATTGTGTACCTTTAATTTTAAATTACAAATTTGAAATCATTAAAGGATTAGTTAAATATTAATGATCTCTTCTCATCTCCTGTCTCAAATGCAATAGTTCTCAAAATGCAGTCCACAGGCCATTTTTAAGAGGGACAGAGAAAGAATGCACTGCTGTACATTTTATTCATCCACAGCTCGTGCCAGACTAGGTGATAAAGTAGTGCAGAATGAGATATGATATACAGAAATGTAACAGCATCCTCAAGAATTTGATGTGTGTATTTTCTATGGAGCCCTGGTTACTGGTTCTCTAAATTGGTACTTACTCATCAAACCCCCTGCTCAAAAGAAATAAAAATTTTATGACTGACATGAATAAAATTCAAGTACAGACTGCTCAGTTTCTCTTTAATATCTCTAAAAGTACATGACCTCTTGAGTAATCTGCAATATAGTGATTATAGAGTATTTATATTTAGAGTATTTGGCACTTGAGCAGAGGAAAATTTTATTCTAGTTTTTTTTGTTGTAATTTCTAACACTGATAAAATGCTGTAGCTTCTTGTATATGAAAGAGAGCAGAGGAGAGACACATCTGGAGGTTGAGTTATTTTATACTGATAAAGTCTCAATGTCTTATTGTTCCTTGAGATGACGAAAATGGGTTGTGGCAAATACTGCCTTAAAGGTATACATGGTCTCCATCTGTGCTATTAAAACACACATGTATAAATAAATAGAATTTCAAAGCATAGAGCACAAAAACCAAGAAAAACACATCAGATATGTCTCTCTCATCCAAAATTTGTATAAAGTGTCTCTGTGTGAGGGTTTATGCTTGTTTATATTTGACCGATGTGGCCGAATTAAAACAATTCTGCAAAGAAAAGTGGGCCAAAATTCCAAAAAGCTGAATCTTTTCATCTGGACATAGCGTTTTCAGTGGGAGAAACGTTTCGTCAACTTATCCAAGTGACTTCTTCACTCTCAGCTGACTGCAGGTTTCCCCAACCTTATAAACAGTACATTGCATAATGACCGAAACTAGCACCACTGTGACTTATACATTGGGGAAACCAAACAACCTTTGGCTAAGCGGATGGCACAACACAGAAGAGCTACCACGTCAGGCCAGGACTCCACAGTCTATTTACACCTACAGGCTAGTGGCCACTCTTTCAGTGATGAGGACGTACACATCCTGGACAGGGAGGAACGCTGGTTTGAACGGGGAGTCAAGGAGGCCATTTACGTGAAAAGGGAAAGACCATCTCTGAACCGAGGAGGGGGCCTAAGGGTACATCTTTCACCATCTTACAATGCTGTGATCGCAGCCATTCCCCAATCTCTGTGAATGGTACTCATGGCCATTGATCAATGGTCATGACAATTTGCATACTAATGATCATGAAACTGACCTCATGGCCCATTGTTAGTCAATGG
>VUQS01074586.1:13259-23447 GCA_015108495.1 Heterochromis multidens | reverse complement strand
AATATTTTCCCAAAAGTCTTGATGATCATCAAGATGTTTTTTGGTAAATGTGAGACGAGCCTTTGTGTTCTTTTCGGTCAGCAATGGTTTTCTCCTTGGAACTCTCCCATGGATGCCATTTTGGCCTGCTCTCTTTCTTATTGTTGAATCATGAACTCTGACCTTAACTGAGGCAAGTGAGGCTTGCAGTTCTTTAGATGCTGTTCTGGGTTCTTTTGTGACCTCCTGGATGAGTCGTCGATGCGCTCTTGGAGTAATTTTGGTAGGCCAGCCGCTCCTGGGAAGGTTCACCACTGTTCCAAGTTTTCTCCATTTGTGGATAATGGCTCTCACCGTGGTTCACTGGAGTCCCAAAGTCTTAGATTGGCCTTGTAACCCATTCCAGACTGATAGATGTCACTGACTTTGTTTCTTTAGATTATAGCATGATGTGTTGCCTTTTCAGATATTTTAGCCTACTTCACTTTGTCAGACAGGTTCTTTTTAAGTGAATTTGTGATTCAGCAGGTCTGGCAGTAATCAGGCCTAGGTGTGGCTAGTGAAACTGAACAAAAAAATGTGGCTAATCACAGTTGATTCGTGATTTAACAAGGGGGGCAATTACTTTTTCACACAGGGCCTGGTAGGTTTGGATAACTTTTTTCCCTCAATAAATGAAATCATCATTTAAAAACTGCATTTTGTATTTACTCAGGTTATCTTTGTCTAATATGAAAATTTGTTTGATGATCTGAAACATGTAAGTGTGACAAATATGCAAAAAACTAAGAAATCAAGACGGGGGCAAATACTTTTTCACACCACTGTATATATATTCAAAAAATATTCTAAAATAGTCAGTATATAGTTTATATATATAGTTTATATAGCCACACTTATATATAATACCTGCAATGAGTCTCAAATGCACAGAGACTGTAAGTCTGTCGGTCTTTCATGGAAGCTGCAATCACAGGCTTTCAAATGCATTTGAGAAGGGCCCAAAAGACTGTTGAGTTGCTGGATGCACATAATGTATATTTATTAAGCTTTATACCATTCTGCTTAGTTAAGCTATTTGTCATACTACTGTAACAAAAGCTTTTCTCAAATCTAGGATAAATAAAGTAGATCTTAATATCTTTCATCTTAATGGAGCATTGCCCTACATAAAGAACATGGTCCTCTTGAATAATGCAAACTTGTATTACTGTTTAACGAAGGTATCATCCACAAACTGGCAGTAAGATTGGGGGTTTATTTTTTAGTCTATCTTCAACACGAAAAGGTCCAATTAGCTTACCCTCGATGGTAGCAGTTCATACCAGTACACTTTACACTTTAAAGTGCTGCCCTGTGCCTATTAGTGATCCAGCCAAGAGCCCATCCATCTGATCCATCAACAGGGACTTTCATGCCATCTGACCATGAAACCTTTTAAAAGAAAATCTGTCGTTGGGTATTTCTTAGCCAAATCTTACTACTATAAGTCAACTTGTGAATCATATTCAGTGGCAGTTGTGTTTCACCCTTCTTTTCTTTGGTCATGTCTCTGAGCACTTGAAACCGTGTACTTCGAGACTCCAGGGAGGTTGTATTTCCAAAATATGGTAGCACAGGAGGCTAATGGGTTCCCGGTAGACTTATTTAAAATTTTTCTTCTTCGTGCATTTTTGTGACCCTGTTGTTGTTCTAAATATGCATTTATTTGTCCAGTGGTCACGCCTCAGTAGTCTGACTATTTCAAGAACGCTGCATTCACCTGAAAGGCATTTTAAAATTTAATTAGAATATAATAAAATATAAGTCATTTACTACCAGGAACCACCCTCCATCATTACACAAATACATATCACTTCATTATTATATGATCTGGAATTTCAAAATGTGCCTAGAATGATGAGAAAGTCCAAATACTCACTTGCCTAATAATTCTGCATGCAGTGTATTTTTTAAACTGAACATAATCAGAGTCGCTGTCTTTATATCTCCAATATCATCCAACAGGATGTGCACACATGCTTCAGAAGCTGCAGCAGAATAAAGCTGTTTTGGATAAACGCATACATATGCTGAATTATATTTCTTAACCTGACTGACAAATATTTGGATCTTGTTTTTTTAAGTCCCATCTGGGGCATAAAATATTTGTTTCAGATGACGTAGATGAGGTGTAACTGAATACTGTGTCAGTATAAGTTGATTTTATACAACCTGGATCAGAACCAACCAACCTCAAGTTCAACTAGTGCTGCAGCTACTGCTTCCACGGCAAGTGCCCCAGCTTTGAGCTGGTCGACAGCCTGCAAAAGAATCAAAGCAGATTTATAGTAATTCAATTTCAACACGTGAACAATAATTTCAGATATACACACGAGCAAGACATTTTTTTTTAAATATCCCTGGAGTACCCATTTATCCTGCTAATAAGCATAGATGAAAAAATATAACTGAAAACATGAACTAATTGTCAAAGACACTTTGAATGTAACCTCAAAGAGATACAAAAACACTACATAAATATTAGGTAAAAAGAGGCATAAAGGATTGAAACTCACAGATTTGTATGGACAACCCGAGAGCTAAGGCACATTGCTTTAAAACTGGCAACAATTATGTTTTTGCAATTTATATTTTACTACTTAAAGAAACTAATAGGAATTTCGTCATGGAAAAGCTGCAGGCAGATTATAATTCATCACTCTTTTTTTACATCTCTCTCTTGCATGACACATCATCTTTATTTTGTTAGATGAAAAATGCGTTTGATTAGATAAATGCTGTTTTCCACTTTGCCCCACAAAAATCAAACAAATGATATAACGTGTCTGTCTGTGTATGAGAGAAAAAGGACACAGACAGAATGTTAAAGAGTTTTAACAAGGAAAGAGATTATTGTTGGCATACAAGCGAAAGACTCATTTTCTGTCTCTCTGTAATGCAACACTGCATCCTGTGGAAACAAGACAGAACTTGTTATGCATCTACCGCTTTATTGTAGTGCAACAGTGATGGAAGCACCATGGGACTCAATAGTAAGGATGGAAGCACAGTAAATGAAACTCAACACAAGTAAAAGAGGGTTGCTTTAGAATGCCAGACAACAAAGACTTCCCCACTGTCAGCAAATGAAAGTAATAGAGGCAAATCAAAATTGGAACGATTTCACATTTGAGTACTACAGCCAAAACACAGAAAATATATGCAAAGACAGCTGCTCTCTCAGCTGAAATGATAAAAGTCTGCTAAACAATCTCAAACAGAAAACAATTAAGGTACTCTCTCTTTCAGACCATTGCATCCAGTAAAGCAAGAGCAGAAAACCATTAGCAAACATTTGAGTCCAAGATAACATCAACACCAACATATTTATTTATAGCTTAAAATTAGGTTATTCTTTACAAAAAAAAGCTACTTTCATTTATTATCCATGTCAAAGTGATCTACATTGAGCTAGCATTTTGCAGAATAGTGCCAAAATATTTAGACTAAAGAAATGCATTTACTAACATTACACTAAAAATGAATTGATTATGGGCAGCATAGCTAGTTTTCTATTGTTTGCAGGCATGCACATGCAGTTTGCTATAGCAAGCCACAAAATAAACTTACTCGCTGGCAGGCTCTTTTGCACACATGCTTGTACTCCTTGGCCTTAGATTCCGAATGGTATCCTGCTCCTGAAAGTAAATAATTAAAAAAAAAAAACAACAACAGGCTTACCATAGATGACCCCCTAAAACCAGGAAATCCTTGTGAGAAAATGGGCAGAAGCAGTTTCAGCAGATGCTGTATGAATACTATAAAACTAAGAAATATGTGTGTGCTTGATTCTGCCTACTAATTATGGCATACACACTTACCTGCATGCACTAAAACAAAGCCACCCACACCTTGTGGCTTTTGACTCTTGCTTGATTCCTGTTTTTTGGCCCATGAGTTGGTCAGTGGAGAGGAGGGCTGCTTCTCTTCAGCACAATTCATTAGACTTTCCATAACCCCCGCATAATTTGTCAAGCCTATCATTGCCTATCAGACAGCGGTAAGAAAATCATTTTCATCGCACACCTGGGAGAGGAAAAGAAACACAGACGTTGTCATTTCGGTATAATAAAATATGAGAATATGGAAAAGAGCCTCTTGTAAACCAGCAAGTTCGCTCTCAACTACACAGATTTCCCACTGACTTAAAACTAGAACTTCACGTACACTAAATCCTTGGTAATGTTATCATTTGCTCATTATTTACAAAAATGAATCAACGTCGGCTATCGTCCAGCATCGTCAGTGGTCAGAGGTGGACAAAAAACCCATTTCACGCACCCACTCTCACCCGTGACATCACTCATCTCGTTAACGTAAGTTGACGTTATCAGTAACTGCCAAAACAATCGCGTCACTTAATGCTAATTATGCCGCTTCATGCTTTGCGTTCTCATATAATGAAGACGCGTTATTCTGTTACTGTTACGTGTACGGCTGATAACAAGGACACTGCAGCCAAATGAACACACATAAGTTACTTCAAGTCAAGCTAGCAGTCTTGTGTTTTGCTTGTTAGCTCGCTAACACACCAACAAAACAATCCCGACTTACAACGACCCTACAACTGTCTGCTAACCACGACGTTCACCTGGCGCATGTCTTAAAGGCAAAAGCGTAGCATGAATTTAACTGAGACAAACTTTACTCTCACACAGTTTCACTCTGTGCTGTCCATGGCCAGCTAGCTAGCCAGCTAAAGGACACACGAGTACTTCCTGGTTCAGATACACGTTGCTAAGGAAGTGCGTTCAGCGCAAACATGGGTACACGTGGATGAAAGTCGCTGTTTGAGGAGTGAGTAGTTCACGCTGCTGGGGGTGTTGTGAGGTCTGTAACAGCGTTCAAATAAAGGAGAATAAGCTGTGAAACAGAAAAAGCATCATCGCTGCATGTTTTTTTTGTTTTTTTTTCTTTTCAGTTAATTTCACGTTTACATTTTTGTTATTTCAAATGCAAGTGCAATTTCAGTTAATTTGTGAAGCGTTATTTCACTTTTTATGTCTTTCTCATGTGATTCTGACACTTATTACAGATTGACTCAAGTGTTTGCATGCTTTAACGTAAGTTATTCATTCAGTTGACTGGGGTTTTTCATTATTATTATTATTATTATTATTATTATTATTATTATTATTTGACCATGTTTGATAGATGCTTTTTCAGAATCTGCCACTGCCACAATACATAGTGGGTATGTTTTTGAGGTGTTCGCTTTGGAAAATCCATGGATTCCCTTTTATTACATTATTGGAGAGGGTCTGGATAAGGAGTTCATAACATTGTGGGGACTGTGCCCTTTTGAACTGTTGTGTTTACAGTTTCTGCTGGGTTTATAATAAAGTTTAGTAGGATGAATACTGATGCTAATGATTTTTTTTAAATTCATTTCATTGATAGAACATTAAGTGTCCCTACTATGATAATACTTAATTTGAATAAAATATATAGCAGTAGCTGACCTTCTTCAAGGGTCTGTGCACTTACTGTAGTCCTGGAAAAGTCTGTGTTTTAATTCAATTGAATTGTTTAATCATATAATAAATTATATCTAAGAAGAAACGGATGAAATTGCAACTTATTATCAGAGTTGTCAGCCATAATACTTCTACTGACATGTTACCCTGGTTTGTGAACTGAGACAACAGGACAAATAGTTTCTTGAGGTTGAGTAATAGCAGCTAAACAGTTGTATTCAAATACACCAAAGACATGTTTGCAGTAGAAATGTTGTCTTGTTAATGTGTTGGTGTAACTAGCTCAGCATTTATATGTCCCCGTGGCCATTCCAATGACATATATAGTACCTATATATAGTCATGATTGCGTACAAACATTGAGGAAATGAGGGTCTTTTACAATAGATTTCTCCCTTTATGGGTTAGAGTGTCTCTGAAAAAACTGGAAACAAGAACAGAAGCAAGCTCTTTGTCTTGGATTATGATGTGGTTGCACCAAATATAATAAGAAAATAAATAAATATAAATAAAAAGACACATCATAATACAACTGTGACAAGCCTGGTTTAACTGTGGTCACGGAGCATTGTTGCATGGCATCCTCGCTTTCTTTCTTTTTTTCACTTAGCCATCTTGGCTCAAATGTCCAAGAACAGAAGGCAGATTGTAAAGCCCTTTGGGGCAAGTTCATGATTTGTGACATTCTACTGTATATATAGAATTTACTTGGCATGACCTGATTTTGCCTCTTTTGCTGTGTTTCCTGGCCTTCGATAGTGACAAACTTGTTACTGCCATTGTCTTTCAGTCTTCTTATATAACTTGCATGTTTTGTAAGACACTAGACTGCTGAAAACTTTTAATCAGCAGCTATTTTCCACTCAAGTTTTTTACTGCAACATGGAGTCCCACAGCATCCAAAGCCAGTTATACATGGCTTTCTCGAGAACATTACTGGGGAGTCTCCTGGGGAGGCAGAGGAAAGAATGGGATGTCCATCTTGAAAATTTTCTGCTGAGCCTGTCAGGCAGCTGATAATTAAACCACGAAGAAAAGCATTCAGTTCTTGCCTCTTTGTGAAGAATGACTCAGTGTTGCTGTAGACACAGACAATTACAGCATCCGTGACTACAATTAGCTCTTTAAATTTCCAGGCCAGTCATTGCTGAGCTGAACTCTTCTGTCATTTTCCTCTTTCCTCTTTCTTCTTGGTCGACACATGAAAAGACATTTTATCGTTACAGCCTGATAAAGTGAAGTGAACTGCAATATAAATTAAATAAGTTTCAGTAATGTTGATCATGTGTAAAGATTGTTGCTCGTGAGATTCTGCTGAGACAAAAAAAAAATGCTATCTGAAGAAACTGGTGACTAAAAATCATGAAAAACATCATCATAACTCTAGCTAATCTATTTTCATTTAAATAAAATTAGTTGCGTTTATTCTGTGTTTTGCCATAAGACCCATTCATTACTAACAGACTTTTATGTTTACAGCCCAGCATAAGTTCTAGAGTTGGACCAAAATGAAGCACATTCTCTAATCATAATGTGCAGTGTAATGTTATTTGCTTTGGATCAAGTTAATAGAGATGAAAGAGTGCTGCTGACCAATTAATGGAAAGAGGGCTGGAGCCGGGGTGCACAGTGCCAAAGAGGGGCCATTCAGCCTTTAGGGGGTTGCTTTAGTATTGCATACCATCAAATCTCTGTGGAAACTTCTTCTAGCTGTTGTTAATGGTGTGCAGAGAGAAAATGCCAGTAAATCTCATTTTAATAGACATGATATCTGCCATGACCACACAGACTAGAGATAAGATTCATTTGATGTCTTCTCCACTTCTTCATCTTGACCCAGGTCATATTTCACAGGCTTTGTTACTCTTTGTGCAATGAATGATGCAACATTGGGATTTTCTGGATGAGCAAAAATGGTATAAAAAGATAGTCAGTTGGATTTGTCTTAAAACACTTCAACATGATAGCTTGAAGAGATTTCCACGTTTTGGTTTTATTAAAGAAAAACACAAAGAAATAAAAGTTTGAAATACTTTGAAGTTATTGTGGTATTGTACTGACAGAAAAAAAGAACACGAAGAGAAATAGATCAACTCTCTGTGAGCAGCATTCTCCTGGAAAGAAAAGCTTTGATACAAAGAAGTCTGGAAGCATCTTGTGTAATTTTTTTTAAACATCTGAACATCTCTCTACGCTAAATCTAATCAGCATGAGTTCAGCCAGCGATCAAGCTGAAATTCCTGCTGCTCTAGAAAGCAGGCAGGCTCTGGTGTGAAGAGACATGCTGGATGAGGTCTTTATTAAATAAAGTAAAATAAACAGTCATAGTCATTGCAACATATTTTGGTAAAGCTACAACCCACAAGAATTCTGAAGGAAAAGAACACTTGTAGTGTGATGCTTATTTAATCCATCCCCGAAACCATGCAAGGGATGAAGGCTGTGCACAGTACCACTCAGCAAACAGCTCACATAATCATCCTAGTTAAATTTTTAATCATGACTAACTCAGGAGCAGAAGCAAGGGGGAAAAAAGTTAATTAGGTGATTGAAATTTCTAATTCTGAGATACAGGGCATAGTTTGAGATAGTTTATATGTCCTGAAAGCTCGTGTACTCCTGCACACAGGATAGTTTTATAAATAGGGGTTCAAAAGTGATGTGAGTGTTCTTCATTAAGGAGAAGCAGTGAGTAACAATGAAAACCCTGGCAACATTTTACCATTTTTCTACTCTTTTCATCAGATCTTTGTGAAGTTACAACAAAAGAATGTAGAGCTACTAGAATTACTGACTTGAAATGTATGCCAACCAGTCAAGTTGACGTTTACATCCATGTCTGCCCAAAACCGTATAGTAAAGACTTGGAAGGAATTTAATAAGCGGCCTTTAAAGATTAGTGTCACCTACTCAGTTTCTGAACAAATCTGAAATATGATCACAGTCTCTTCATCTGTTCCTGAGCACATTGTCCTGTGTAATGAACATTGGCTAAAAAAGTGTTTTGGGTTTTTTTCTTTGTTTTGTTTTTCACATTATGACGTAATGTTAACTTTTGACATTTGGATGTGAAATGTCATTACTTTTTCATTTATTCTGTTAGACATTTATGTGGAATGTTGTCATAATTAGCACATGAAATCTTAATTTTGCTGCCAAAACTGTCCTTTGTGAAGTCACAGCGACCTTTGACAAACAAAATCTAATAGCTAGTCAAAGAGCCAAAGTGAAAGTTTGTGGAAAATTTGAAGAAACTCCCTATAAGCATTCAAGTATTTTGGTGGAACCTCTCACACATTTTAGTAACCTTTCCATCAATAGGGGGAACTTTCCCAACAAATGGAAGCAAGCACGGGTGATTCCAATTTGTCAGGTACAGCTGATCAGGTAGGCAATTATAGGACCAATTAGTATTCTACCCATATTTTCCAAAAATTGTAGCTGAACAGTTACTGAATTAGATTGAGTCAAATAATATTCTGCATCAACTACAGTTTGGTTCTCGCCCTCATTATTCCACAGAGACTGCCACTTGCTTTTTGACTTAACAACTAAAACCATCAGTATACAAAGGTGAAGTAGTCGGGGCAGTCTTTCTGGACATTAAAAAGGTATTTGATACATTAAATCATGACATTCTTATCCATAGACTTTCTAAGCTTAAATTTTCTGATAAAACCTTACAATGGTTTAAATCTTGTCTTTCTAATCAGAAACATTGTGTTGTTATTAATAATGAAAAATCATCCTTTCTAACCTCTAGGACAGGTGTTCCACAGGAACACTTGTCCACCTGTCTGGACAAGTCACCTGTCTGGCACCACAATGTAAGAAACAGATCCTTTAAATCCTGTAAGTTGCAAGGTGGGGCCTCCATGGATCAGACTTGTTTGTCCAGCACATCCCACAGATGCTTGATTGGCTTAAGGTCTGGGGAATTTGGAGACCAAGTCAACACCTCAAACTCATTGTTGTGCTCCTCAAATCATTCCTGAACCATTTTTTCTTTGAGGCAGGGCGCATTATCCTATTGAAAGAGGCCACACCCATTAGAGAAACCATTTCCATGAAAGGGTCTGCAACAATGCTTAGGTAGGTGGTACGTGTCAAAGTAACATTCACATGGATGGCAGGACCCAAGGTTTCCCAACAGAACATTGCCCAAAGCATCACACTGCCTCCACCAGTTTCCCCTCTTCCCGTAGTGCATCCAGGTGCCAGGTTTTCACCAAGTAAGCAATGCATATGCACCCAGCCATCCACGTGGTGTAAAAGAAAACGTGATTCATCAGACCAGGCCACCTTCTTCCATTGCTCCGTGGTCCAGTTCTGATGTTCACATGCCCATTGTTGGCGCTTTCGACAGTGGACAGGGGCCAGCATGTGCCCCGACTGGTCTGCAGCTATGCAGCCCCATATGCAACAAACTGTGATGCACTGTGTATTCTGACACCTTTCTATCAGAACCAGCAATTTGAGCTACAGTAGTTCGTCTGTTGGATCAGACCACATGGGCCAACCTTCACTGCCCACGTGCATCAGTGAGCCTTGGCCGCCCATGACCCTGTTGCTGGTTCATCACTGTTACTTACTTTTGATAGATACTGACGACTGCAGACCGGGAACACCCCACAAGAGCTGCAGTTTTGGAGATGCTCTGACCCAGTCGTCTGGCCATCACAGTTTAGCC